>JZKD02S1638781.1:8273-20895 GCA_000966675.3 Picea glauca | reverse complement strand
TTGTTCATTTACACAAGCAGTTTGGAAGGAAGTTTTGCAGGCCATCAATGTCAAATCATGTTGGGACAAAAATTCCCTAGTGGATATCTTTGAGTCTTGGATTTCAGATAGATCTATTTCTATTCATAGAGCACTCCCCTGTGATGTGATGTGGGGAGTTCATCTTACAAGAAATAAGATGATGTTCCAAGGCAAGGAAGCGACTTCAGTATGGGTGTCTAATAAAATAAGAACCTGTTATGGGGAATGCTAAAAGGTTCCCAAGAAGAAAGATCCCAATGTTTAAAGGAGCTTGAAATTGACTATTCATATCCCTAGGGTTTCTTTGATGGTGCATGTCAAGGTACCCCAAGTATGTGTGGAGATGGAGAATTTTTTCTTTTAAATAATTTGCATTATTTTCTTCTCAAACATGGAGTTGTCCAAGGAACAAATAGTAGAGCATAATTTTATGCCCTGTGGATTTTGATGAAAACTGCAGTTGAAAAAGGTGTCAGCAAGATGCAGGTCTTAGGGGACTCAAATATTCTGATGGATTGGGCTAATGGATGATGTCAAATTTCTAATCTGGCTTTCAATCATGGAGAAATCCTTGGAGGTAAAAAATGTTTTTGAAGAAATTTGTTTTTCTCGCATTTTCAAGGAATTCAATGCCAGAGAAGATCTTCTTTCTAAGGAAGCCATTTTATTGTAGGAAGTCATCTTGATTCTTGACTGAGAAAGAATTCAGGGGATCTTCTCTTTTTTCTTATTCTATCAAGTCTCTGTTCTGACATGATACTCTTTTGTTTCTTATAGTCTAGATGTCCGACTGACACTCTCAAGAAACGATATTTCTATATTAGATCTTTGTTTCTACAGTGGCCTTTAGCTGTATTGAAGGAAGACTGTAATATGTACTGAAAGGATAAGACTGAATATTTTTGGTTTTAAGTCAAAGAGGCAACAAGCTAGAGCATGTATGTTTTGATTTCTATTGTGAAATATCAAATATAAAGCTTTTTTTCTTGAAAAAAAAAAAGAGATTGTTGGATACCATTTTTGTCAACCTAAATTTTAGCTAAAATGTCACAGTTTTTTTTGTTTAGAATGATGTGCTTCTTCTTAGTACAATGTTATTTTTGTCATAATCATACGCCAGAATGAATTAGAAACTGACAAAAGCAAAGCCATCAATGATGCATTGAAGCTCTTTTTACTCACGCTAGAATCCCTATGCAGATTTATTGGTGATGCAACAAACTAGAAGAAACAAAATAATTAGGATTGAAGATGGAACAACATGTATTGGGTAGGTACAACTAATCTCTATAGTGGATTCAATTTTCAAAACATGCCAACATAGCTACTCAGAAACTTAGACAGCGTTGCGCTTTCAAAACACAAATTTGAGTTTTTATTAACCCACAAGCAATTGTACATATATATGAATAATTTATAACCATTTCTTAAATATTGCTACTTTAATATTAAATGATTTTGTAAGAACCCATTCACGTAATGAAAAGATTTAAAAAAGCCAATCAAATCACTAGTGACTACTATTTTTTTCTATGACTATATAAGAGTAACTATTGTCATTGCCATCTTGCATAGAAGTAATGGTAGTGTCTTAGGCGTTATAAGCCAAAGTTGGGGAAATATTTTTTAAACCTAACTAAGAAAATGACATGGGACTCGAGGGAAAGCTCTGGCAGTGCTCATAGATTTTTGAAAGTAGGGCATATAGCACTAAATGATAGACTAGGTGTTGTGGTTAGAAATGAAAACAGGTGGAAAATCTAGTATGGACATGATTTAGTCTCTTAATGAAAATATGAGAAATAGAAGGTAGCTACAATTGAAGGTCTTCCTTTCAGGACATATTACATTCTTCCTTTAATCATATTAGCACTAAAAGACAGTGTTTTGTCTAGAAGCTTTGACTCCATTGGTTCTCAACTAATTGATTTCACTTACTCAACAATAAGGAACTTGTTGACACTATAATGGTTGCAACAAATTGACAAGAGTATCAAATGATCTTTGGAAAAACTAAGAGTCACAAGGGTGCAACTGATTGAGATAGCATTATGTTTCAGATTGAGGCACTGACAAATCAACACCTTCTAGGCTATATGACACCTAAGCCCATGAAATATCTTTACACCTAACAACCAACACTATGAGACAATCATGGAGCTTTCTAGTAGTGGTAATTTGTAGAAAGGTCCATAATGAGACAACCTTGGTGTTTAGTGACATGAATTTTTATTTTGTAAAAGCCTATGTATCTATTTAAAATCTAAATATCGTAACAAAGTGGTGGACCCAAGCATAACTGGTAAATTTTAATCAAGGTATTAAACCTATTTTGTATTCATTTTGATTCAGATATCAAATTAACTTCAACATATCAATCAACCTCACCATGGAAGATCTGTGTTTTCTAAACAAATAAACTTAGTAACAAGTACTAACACTTAAATGAGCTTAAGGTTAACCTTAAGAATTGATTAAACCATTGTCATGTAGAAAAGACCCAATTATTAATAACCAATCCTTGGGCATTAGATACCAAATATTTTGTTATATTATAGGGTTCATCTAAAAAACCAAGAGTATTTGATTTTTTAAAATTCAATTTGATTTAGTTGAATGACCTTGTCAAAATCCTAGACTAACATTACCTCCCCTAATTATATCTCTCAACCCACCTTGGGTCTTCATAATCCTTCAATTTTTATTTTTAATTTTAAATCATAGATACTTTTTATATAATATCTTTGGCTAAGTTGTTGTGCAATTAGGGTCATATCTATGTTGTCACAGTTACTTAAGACTTGCACCTGGCATCATGCACACCCACTCAAGGGGTTTTGAACCCTGGTCTCCACATTAATACAAGCTTGATTACCTTGTTGGTTGCCACTAGATCACACTCCCAGGGAAATCTTTCAATTCTTTCAAAATTCCCTTTTATTTAGTTGAATGACTTTGTCAAAATCTAGCATCACAATCCCCTAATTAGATCTATCAATCCACCCTTGTTAGAATTTCACTACATATAAGTGTAGAAATTTAATGACAAAATCAACATGCACAATTTCTGTCATACACTTAACAACCTAGAGATTGCTAATTAGGTTCGTTACTTTTGTTGGAAAGATTGCCAATCTTATTGAGTTTTTGGCATAAAACGCCAAGGTTGGAGTTTCAACGAGTTTAGAGGATCTTCTAATCCCAGTTGATGAAAATGGATGCTTTATTGAAAAGATTGTTGAATTCAAAGGACGATATGTAAAGGATGTCGATAAAGATATTATATTTGTTGTGAAGGCTAAGTGAAGTTTAGTTAGTTTGGGTAGCATTATGCACTCATATCCATTCTGCAGAGATGGTCTCCTCTGGTACTTTATTTTTAAGTACAACCACTTGCTCCTCATGATCATGTACTTATTGCAAAATTTAACACTAAATATGAAGTACATTTTAGCCTTCTTAGACAACTTCTTAGATTTCTCTTCATACTTGTCATTCTACGACGAAATTGTTGCAATCTAGTCTTTCAAGATATCATTCGCTTTCTTCAGAAATGTGTCTAACACTCTATATTCCTTTAGCCTCTCCTCAGAAGAAACCACTTTATCTTTTTTCATTTTGACCATGTTTTCATCCTTAGAATCATCGAGGAAATCTATCCCTCTCCTTTTCCTGCTGGTGGATTCCTTTGATGTATCAGGTGCAATAGGTTGCTTTCATTTCTTGACTCTCTTCTTCTTTCCAAGAGGTTTCTCAGGATCTTCTTCATAGGTGAACTCAGACAAAAACAAAAAATACCCCCATGTTTTCTTCCTTTTCTTCAGTTCTTCAATGATGAGTAATTTAATCAAAGAACAATGAAAATTTTTGGTCTCAGCCTTAACAAGATTGTCTTTGACCTTGTTAGACATTTTTACTAGGATTTGCCAAAGAAAATAGGGCATATTGAGTGGATGAGTACCTGTGAAATGTTCCAATAATCTAATGTGATACATAAAAGTTGAATTATACTTTCCCTCACAGGTTATATACCTTTGAATAAAAACTAGTAGTTCATTCCACTCCTTCCTTATGTAAGCCCTTGGAACACTCTTCTCTAGTTTCCATCCTTGATGTCATGTAAGCCCTTGGAACAACCTTGACAAACAAAACCCTTGATGCTTGCAAAATTGTCTAAAGGATGGACAAACTATGTTTTTTTTTCCAAATATGTAAAATGAGTATATTACAGTTTAATGAACACATTTCCCTATTATTATATATGGGTTTTATACTTTATCAAAAAAAATTCCAAGACTTTACAAGGTTTTATAATTCAGTGAAAGATTCGCCAAGCTTTTACAAGATTATTTAATTGACTAAAAGATTCGCCAAAAACATATATATACATATTATATTATTGATAAAATAGCCTTCATTTTTTCCTATGTATCATGGGGATTCACCCATTTATTATATATATAAATTTAGGGGTGTTCTTAAAATCACACCTACCCTTAACTCTATCTCCATTCATATACCTCTTTACAAGGAAACCTCCATCATATTCTTCTTCATGAGGAGGATAATAATCCTCCTTCCCCAACTTATCATATTAAATGAATGTCTCTATGTCTCTATCCTTCCATACAACTTCAATACCCCTCATTAATAAATTAAATCTTGGCTTCCAAAATTCATGCCAAGCATCACCCTTCTTATCTACCACAAACCAAAAGTTAAAGGCCAATTATGAATGGCCCAACCACCAATTAAAAATTTGTCACCAAAATGATCTTCTATTAAAGCTCGGGCCCAACAAATATTATGGCAATGAAGAGTGACCCCTGACCAAGCATGCATCATCAAATTGAGAATGGAAAATTAGGTGGTGGAGAATCCAACGTGGCATGACCACCCCATCGACCATTCTATGAAACCAAAACCTTACGATGAAGTTTTGACCTTCGATGGGAAATGACGGGCGGTTGAGATCTGGTCGTCACTTTTTCTAGTGACACAACCTACAACTACTATGAAAGGACTTGCACTATCAAATTTGTTCGATGATCCATTGATTGAGAAAGCCTAGCCTGATCAACCTTACGTCGAAATTCATGGCGTGTTGAGAGTGGAACAAAAGGAATAGGTTTGATGCACCTACATCCATCTCTCTAGGTAAGAGAAAAACAACACCTTTTTCTAAGACGACATGTTGTTGCTAAAACTTTTCTACTACTCCCTCAATGTACATGTCATGTCACATGCACATAGGCCAATTTGTGCCTTTTTCGCTTCTTCCTCCGACTCCATACTTTAAACCGTTCTTGGTTTTTCATTTTCATTGTAGCAACTTTCTCATGGCTCACAAAGCCTTTCTTCTCTACTCCAAGTAAATCTTTCATAGATCGGAATGGCTTCATACCCAAGTCTACACAACCTCTTATGTGTCTTATTTTTCCACTCACGTTTGAAAACAAAGGCCCTCTTCTTCTTGGCCCACCGACTCAACAAAAACCACTTCCTCTTGATGTTGCATGGGCACAACTAAGTTACTCATATTCTTCTATTCTATTGGCCTTATTTACTTTCATACAATTTCAAGGGTCTTTTCTACCATTTCATCCATTATATTATTCTCCTCAAGTGTGAAATTAACAAATTGCAACACCGGTTTTGCTTCCGTCATGAATATTGTTGAATGGTGTTTTCATTGATGTCAAAGTCATTCATTGGTGATAATCATGAAGAATCCTATGGGTTTACTTGAAAGAGTCTCCAAAGTGGTCCCCTTATCACATGTTTTTAAGCATGGTCCTCACGAGAAGATGCTTTGAAAAATCCCATAAGAAACCCTCGAGGTGTGGTCAAGAAGCCTCACAGTTGTTTGAAGAAAGGGAGTATGAAGCACATTGTAAATGCATGCAAAAACTCCATGGATTGATAGGCCTCATCAATCTGTTTCTGATGGTTGAGGAGATATGCCTTGTTAAAGATGATCATGTTAATTTTCCCCTAAAATTTTTGCAAACAAGAAGTTATAGGTTGGCCCTAAAGTTAAGTAAAGGAAGGACTTGGAAGGGTATAAATACACATTAAGAACTTCTCAATTTCATCATTCAAGATTGTGATCTCTTAGCACAAGTTTGGTAGTGAAGGTATAAGGAGGATAAGGAGCTCTTATGAAGGATATTTTTAGGATGTTTTGGCCATTGCTATGGGTTCACTATAGTATGGAAGATGTTCCTATCTTGATGGAAAAGTTGAGGAAGGATTGATGACCTAAGATCTCATGAATTAGGGTTTCCACATGATTTAGGGTTTGTCTTTTTCACATGATTTGAGGCTCATATTTTGGAGATTTTGGCACATGACTTGAGGTGTATCCTTGGAGATCATGGCAGAGGTTTCATGTGGTTGTTGGGGTTTATATATGGACCTAGGATCTGTATGTGGACCCAGTTTGATGATGATGATGTATTAATGATAAATCTTGGCACATGTTTCATGTGGTTGTTGGGGTTTATATGTGGACCCATGTGGACCTAGGATCTCTATGTGGACCCAGTTTGATGATGATGTTGTATCAATGATAGACACAATGACAATGATAGTGACAATGAAAATGACAGTGACAATGACAGTGATAGAGATAGCGACAATGACAAGTTGATTTTTTTATATACATATTTGAGGGTGGAAGGAAGGGGCAATGAAAGGGGGTTGGAGCCTCCTTCCAGTAGGAACTTGAGAATCTAGGGAGTTGTATCTTCCTTTAGGTTGGTGCCTCCTTCTAGTTGGAGCTGGAGAATATTGAAAGCTGTAGCTTCCTATGAATGTTATCTTGTTATTATATAAGAAAAGAATTATGTGGTTTTATTCCATTTGGATTTCCATGTAAATATGTTTTTCATTGTGTATGTGTTCTTCTGCTCTTTACTATATATTGGAATTCATTTATTTGATCGAAAAGTTAAATATTTAAAAGGTGCTAAATTATAATTGATATTGATTCACCCCCCTCTTAGTATAAATAATTGGTATCAAAGCAGGTTACCTTCAGAACAGTCTAATCACTGGAAGGTTGATCATGAGAAAAAATGGAAGGCCACATTCCAAATTGGATTCCACCATTTGATGGAAACAATTATGCATATTGGAGCAACAAAATGTAAACTTACTTGAGAGATTTAGGAGTGTATATCTAGATCTCAGTTGTCAATGGCTATAAAGTTCTGAAAAATACTCCAATTGATCCATATGCGAAGAAATTAATGAGTTGTAATTCAAAGGCCAGACATGTTATCATAAGTTGATTTACACTAAGTGTTTCCAACAAAGTGATGGGTTGTATCACAACTAAATAGGTTTGGGATAAACTTCAAAATATATATGAAGGCGATCCAAAATTCAAGCAAGTATTTTGGATCGCATTATTTGTTGGATATTTATATGCTCGCATTTGCAATGAACACATATATACTATGACTTAACACAACAAACTTTGTGAAGAAACTAACTAGCACCCCAAAAAAACCTCTGGTTGATATGGGCCGAAAGGATATTTAGGTTGGAATTCTGGAATTTGAAGGGTTTTTTTTTTCACAATAGTTTTCATGTTGAAAAGTTTGACAAAATATAACTCAGGGAAAAGTATTTTAAATTTGATAAATTTAAAATTTGTTCTTTTAAATTTAAAAAGTTAATAATATATTTGATATGCTCTCATTTGCAATGAAAACATATATACTATGACTTAACACAACAAAATTTGTGAAGAAAGTAACTAGCACCCCCAAAAAATCTCAGGTTGATATGGGCCGAAAGGATATCTAGGTTGGAATTCTTGAATTTGAAGGGTTGTTTTTTCACAATAGTTTCCATGTCGAAAAGTTTGACAAAATATACCTAGGGAAAAATATTTTAAATTCGATAAATTTAGAATTTGTTATTTTTAATTTAAAAATTTAATAATATATTAAAATATGATTTACAAATAATTAGTAATATAGTTTAGTTTAATTAAGTAAAACTTATGAATGATTTTTTTTTAAATAATTATTCAATCTATTAATATAATAAAAAAGAGTACAATTAATCCAAACTATGGTTAGAGGAAGCAAAACCATAGTATTAAAAAAATTGAAGTTCAATCTCTGGGGACATAACAAAGTATTAGACACTAAAAAGGAAATATATCCACCTTGTTAATTACCAGATTTACTTCGAACTTGCAATAGCATTTCTATCAAAACAAAATAAGGAAAACCTAGAATTAGAGAGGCTACTCCTGGTAATGAGAGGTGGAATCGACAATCATGAAGGTGGGGAGAGTGTCCCCTTCCCTAGTGTCCTTCAAAGCTTCTTACATGTGCTCTACACTAGCCATTCCCTATCTCTACTCCTCTTCCTTTGTCAACTTAGTTCTTTCCTCCTCTTCTTGATCCTCACTCATTGCCTTCGACCCCCAAATTGCATTGATTGGATTTTCATACTTCTGGCCAAGATGATTTAGTCTATTAAGAATTTTAGTGTGTTGAGTGCCTCTACATTCATAGCAATAAAAATATTCATGAACCAATATAAGTCCATTTCCTTCAGGGATTTATTATCTCTGCTTCTAGAAAAACTAGTTTTAGGCACCCATGGAATAATGAAAACCAACATGGTATGCAAAACATAAACATGCTAGGCTAGCCATCTCCACTCAAGCACACACACAAAAAATTTAAAAATCACAAGGAAAGAGGGAAAAATTCAAATAGGAATTACCATCACTTCTATTAATTTTCATATTTATGAAATTATATGCAAATGCCTTAGTGAGTTTCTTCCTTTGACTAAATTAAAGAGCCCAATTTACTACTTTCTTCAATCACTAAATTGGAAGTACCTAATGGTTTATTTCTCGACATCGGCTTACAATACCTTCAAGAAATTTTTTAAAACAAAGTTTATTTCACTTGATTTTCTTTCGCTTGTTTCTACAAGGTTCTCTTACTTCTCTTTCCTCCTATTCTCCTTATCTATTGCAATATGTTGTAATATGACTTCTTTACCCACATAAGTTATTGGTTCTTATTATTGTTAGATTCTTCATTTCTCCACAATTCTATCGAGCAATCCTACTTGAATTGTGTTTCCTCTTCCTTTTAAGCTTCAAGCTCTTTTCCTCTTTTCTCCTTTCTTCTCCTTCTATATTATTCATTATGAGCCACCCTTCAATGAGAACCTCATTCTATTCTATACACCATTTGAAAAACTTCTTCTTCCCTTCTTCTTGTTCCTCTATTCTCTACAATTATACCCAACATTTATGGAATTGCCTCCTCTTCTCTCATTTTCTTACTCTTCTTTCTCTCCTCCTATCTTCCTTCTTCTTCTTATTTCCTCTACTTGTGTCTTCTTCATGAGAGTTTTTTCCCTCTTTCTTAACTATGTCTCCCTTCCTATACTTCTTCATGAGGAATCCTCTGTCATCTTCTTCTTCATGAGGAGGATAATAATAATCCCTCCAAGACTTATCATATTAAATGAAATCCTAGATCCTTCCATCCAACTTTAATGATCCTAATTAATAAATTTAATTTTGGCTTCCAAAATTTATTCTAAGAATCACCCTTCATACCTAATACAAACCAAAAGTTAAAGGCCAAGTATGAATGCCCTAACCACCAATTAAAAATTCATTTCCAAAACCATGTGGTCTTCAATATTAGGCCCAACAAACATTATGACACTCAAAAGTGACCCTAACCAAGTGTGTATTGTCAGATTGAGAATGGAGAATTGGATGGTGGAGAATCCATTGTGGCATGACCACCTCATCAACCATTGTATGAAACCAAAAGATTGCAATGAATTTTTTACCGTTGATGGCAAATGATGGGAGGTTGTGACCTAAATGGCACATTTCCCACTTCCAAAAATTCCAACTGCGTTGGAAAGAATTGCATCATTAGATTGGTTTGATGATCCAACAATTGAGGAAGCCTTGATGGCCTAATCGACCTTCCTTCGAAATTCTTGGGGTGGTGAAAGTGGAATGGATGGCATAGGTTCGATGCACTTGCATCCAACTTTCTATGTAAGACAAAAACACCACCTTGTGCTAATATGACACGTTGATGTTAAAAATTTTCTACTACCTCAACTTACATATCATGTCAACATGCACACAGGTAAATTTGTGCCTTTTTTTCTTCTTCCTCCGACTCCATACTTTGAACCATTCTTGATTCTGCACTTTGATTCTGGTAACTTTCTCATGTCTCATCAAGCCTTTCTTTTTTGCTACAAGTAAATCATTCATGGAGCAGAATGGCTCCATACCCAACTCTACACAACCTCTTATGCCTCTTATTTTCCCACTCATGTTTGAAAACATAAGGCCCTCTTCTTCTTGGGCCAACAACTCATCAAGAACCACTTCCTATAGATGTTGCAAGGGCACAATAAAACTCCTCTTGTTGTTCTCTTCTTCTTCATCATGGGCATCAATCCCACCAATGAATCTCTTCAACTTGACCATATGTTGGTGGTATTTTTCTTCCATGGTGCTCCAAGGGTCATGAAACTTTTCAATGTGCTCTTCTCTTGGCCTCCCTTACCTTCATGCAATTGCAATGGATTCTCTATCATTTCCTCCATTATATTCTTCTCCTCAAATGTGTAATAAAACACTTGCATCACTGGTTCTTCTTGCATCATGAATATAATATATTCATCCCTAAGCATTTTCTTGACAACATGATTATCATTCTTCTCAATGACCTCTGCATCAATGTAAGGTCCTTCTTTTTCTTTGTCTACTTCTATTGATTTAAAGATCGACCCACTTTCATCCTCTTTCCACATGGTCATGCTCTTGCTCTTATTTATGTTGTTTTGTAGCCTTGAACCTTCCTCATTGTGGACTTCATATTCATATTTGGAAAGCTTCACTTGGATGTTATATATTCGTTCACACTCATTAACAAGCAAAAATGTTAGATAAAACAAGGATCTCTTCTAGATATTCCTCTTTCTCATTTGCATTTGCCACTACTAGGGTTGCTTCTTCCTTGTCTACTTCTACTACTATTTCCTTTACTTTTTCTTCTACTACTACTATAGAGTCCAAATATTCGAGTCCATCATATCCATGGAATTTCTCCTCATATTTCTCAATCTCTTACTTCCCTTGGGCATATAATATTTCCTCTTCATACTCAAAACTATCAATAGAAATATATGCATGTATGTTTCTACTCCAATATCCCTAAGTTTTTCTTCTTCAATTTATTTATCTACTTCTACAACCTTTAACATGACTCCACAATCCTCATTTTCTTTGACATTTACAACCTCTAAATTTGTTTCAATATCTCCCTCCTTTAAAACATTCTAATTGTTATCTTGTCCTTCAATATTTTGTTTAGTTCCAATAATAGTACCACTATTGTCCTCTTCTTTTATTGTATCATCCACATGGATACTTATACCATATTCTACACTTGCAAAATCATGAACATAAAACATATTAATTAAACCCGATCCCCTCATGGGTATGTCCTCTATGGATTTTCCTTTCTCAAGTCCACATTTGATGATTTTCACATCATATTCATCTCCAACTCCTAGTAGGAATTCAATGACCTAATGCACATCACCTTTACTCCTCTCCCTTGCATGGACATCTATCCTCACCTCTACATAGAGGGTTTCCTCAATTTTTTTTCCCATTTTTCACTTGGGTCTTGTCAACTTCATTCTTTAATTAACCCATTTTTCACTTGTGTCTCTTCAAATTCATTCTTTACATGGCACATTTCCACTTGGGTTTCTTATTCACGTTCTTTAATATCATAATCATTGATGTCAACCACACTTGAAAACTTAACAACTCTCCAATATTCATCAACATTCATCAACCACACTTGAATATTCATCAACATTCAAATATTGAGTTAAAAATTGTGTTACCACAAGAACATCCTCCAAATCCTCACCTTCCTCTATTTCACAATAACTACTTGTTGGGCCCCAATAACTCCCCCTATATTTTTACAAAATTTAAAGGGCCCCCGTTAGAATCTTGATAATTAAAATGAGCTACAGAATCAACATTTTCAAATAGTTATATGCCTTGGCTTGCTTTGAGACAAATTTAAGACATTCACTATAGTATGAAATATTCATTACAAGAGTATATGTCAAAAGTTAGAAACGAACATAAAAATCTCAATTTAAACAAAAACGTTAATTTTTATTAAATGTTTACTTTCGTTTAAATTATGATTATGTGTTCATTCTTTTGCTCATTAGCAAGTTTGACTATTTTGAATAATGAGTTCAATACTTCATCAATTAATATCTTGGCTGGTTTATCATTTTCATGAAATCATTTGGTGATATTAATTAATTAAATTCTTTTTTCATTTTGCATCTCATTTCAAAATAATAATAATCAAAGAATTATCTATCATTTGTTTGATTTTGTAAAAACTAAGATTAATATTTTTTCTTCATTAACTTGAAGCTTCTAGATCATATTTGAAAACAAATTATAAATAGTGTTTGTTTATAAGTTATAGTTAGTTTAAATTCATTTTTTATTTTTCTAGATTTTGTTTTATTCACA
>JZKD02S1638770.1:124238-150540 GCA_000966675.3 Picea glauca | reverse complement strand
TTGTGTTTGTTATTTCTTTTTCATATGCTCATAGCTTTAGTTTGTTTTAATTTATTTATTGTTTATTGCTTTGCTTTGTTTTCTCTAACCCTTTCCTCTACAGCTGTCATGCTCTACAAGACCCAACAGGGCATGTAAGCACTCTTTATTTGCTCACTTAGTGACGAATTGAGTGCAAACAAGGGGGGAAGTGGATTATTGATGTTGAACCGAGTGCCACTGTCGCTACCACCAAAGTCCAGCCAAGAGAACCAAAAGAACTAGAGGAAGGGGAACGCCTTTTTCACTCACAAATGTGGGTAAAGGGGGCTCCACTTTATTGCATTGTCGATAGCGACAGTCAAAAGAACCTGATCTAAGAAGAGGTCATCAAGTAATTGGACCTACCGATGAAACCACACCTGCATCCCTACACCATCAATTGGCTTCACTAAGGAATATATCTTCGTGTCAGCCAAGAGTGTCGTCTGCCCTACAACATCAAGCCTTTCAAAGATGAGATATTGTGTGATATTGATCCCCTTGAAGTTTGTGATGTTCTTTTAGGACAACCATATTTGTGGAAGTGTCATGTTGTGTATGAGTCTATACCCCGTAGTGTTATTAATACTTTTGGTAGACGATTGTACATGATACCAGAGGTAGCACCACCTACTGCTATTTCTTTAATCTTTGCTAAGAAATGCAGTAAGGTCATTTCACAGACCGGGAAGTTCATCTTCTTTGTGATCCATTCTCACAGTAAGGAGAAGGTTTCTGCCACATTCGTGGCCTCTGCACAGAGCCTCTCTTTACAACAGAAGCAAGTGGACGTGATCGTGGAAGAGTACAGAGACATAGTCTCCTCACCCACCGGGGTACCGACGCACTGCCAAGTCAAGCATCCAATTGACCTGACACCTGGTGCACCTATGCCTCATGGACCAGTATATCATCACTCGTTGATGGAAAATGACAAAATCAAGCGTCATATCCAAGAGCTTCTTCAAAATGGGAACATCGGACCCAACTCCTCCCTTACAGAAGCTTGATTGTACTGGTGCAGAAGAAGGATGGGACATGGCGAATATGCATTGATTACATAGCATTAAAAAAAATCATCGTTAGGAACCAGTACCCAATTCCCAGGATTGATGACCTTCTTGACCAACTCAAGGGGGGCCAAGTTCTTCAGCAAGATTCACCTAAAGTCTGGCTACCACCAGGTTCCCATCGAACCAACTGATGTATGAAAGATAACTTTCAAATCTAAAGAAGGTCTCTTTGAATGGTTGGTCATTCCCTTTTACTTAAAAAATGCACCGACCACTTTCATGAGGTTGATGGACGATGTATTGAGACCCTTCACCAACTCTTTTGTGGTGGTATATTTGGATGACATCCTCATCTTAAGAAAAACTTGGGAGAAGCACATGCAACATATTCAATAGGTTTTAAGCACTCTACGACAACAGAAGCTATATGCCAACTTGGAAAAATGCTCCCTTGGAATGAACAAGGTCCAATACTTGAGCTACATTTTTTATCAGCATGGGGTACATGTTGATCAAGTTAAGATCCAAGTCATTCATGACTCGCCAACCCTGACCACACTAACCGAGCTTCAAAGCTTCTTGGGACTGACCAACTTCTACCGATGGTTCATGTTGGGATTATCCCATATTGCATGGGCCCTCATCCAAGTGACCAAGGGCGGTGGCAGGGAAAAGTTCATGTGGGGGAAGGAAAAACAAAGAGCATTCGATGATCTGAAGCATCTCTTGTTCTCTACTCTAGTACTATGCTTTCCCAATCTGCAACAACCTTTCAAGATTGAGATTGATGCATATGACTATGCTATTGGTGCAATTCTCACTCAACACAGTCATCTAGTGGCATACCATAGTGAGACACTCTCAGATATTGTTCGAAAATACCCCACTTATGACAAGGAAATGTATTCCATTATACAAGCTTTTGATCAATGGAAACATTACATTCTGGGAAAGGAGAAAATCATCCACACTGATCACAAGCCTCTGTAGTTCATACATACATAGGGGAAATTGTAGAACAACCGCCATCAGAAGTGGTCCACCTACCTGCAACAATTCCATATCAACATCTAGTATAAGACATGGATCTCAAATCGTGTCACTAACTTCCTCAGTCAACCTCCCGTGGTTTCACTCACCACTGTGATCCATTCTTGTGGACATGAGGCATCTGAGTGGCCCCAACTTTATCAGAAAGATCCATACTTCGCCACCACATATCAACTCTTGGGTACAGGTGTGACTTTCATCAATTTTTACATTCAGGATAGGTTGTTATGCCATATGGGCCATCTCTATGTTCCTTCAAGTGAGCATGAAAATATGATTTTTGAAGCCCACTACAGTCAGATGGAAGGACATTTTGGCATGGAGAAAACTGTGGCTATTCTATAGGTACAGTTTCATTGGCCAAAAATTTGATAGGACGTCATCAAGTATATCAGATATTTCACTGCTTGTGCCATTTCCAAGCCAACCATCAATAAGAAAGGCGTCTACACCCCTCTTCCTACTCCCGAGAATCCTTGAGAATCCATCTCAATGGATTAAATGTCTAGCCTTCTGTCCACTAAGAAAGGCAATGATTGTACATTTGTGGTCGTTGATCAATTTTTGAAGATGGCAATCCTCACAACTTGCAAAAATAATATCATAGCGACAGATATTTCCAATCTCTTCTTCGAACGAGTGTGGGTCTATTTTGGGATACCACAGACCATCATCTTCGAGTGGGACAATAGGTTCCTAAGCACATTTTGGTCGAGTCTTTGTTCATTGTTGGACACCAAGCTCACTAAATCCATTTATTTCCACCCCCAAATAGACAGTTAAACATATGTTGTCAATCGCATGACTATGCACATCTTTTGCATGTACAACTCTAAGCATCCATGTACATGGGATGAGAGTATCCCCTATGTTCAACACAGTTACAACAGGGCTCTCCATAGATCCACCAGCCATAACCCATTTCAGGTGGGGCTGAGATTCCAAACCTTGGGTCCCATTGATGTTGCACTACCTCTTTCCACCACATAGACAAAATCTTTTCATGCTCAGTTTGAGACCGACAAAGCCACCATATTCATTGAGCAGATTCAACACATCCTCCAACAGGTCCATGAGATTTTTCAGAAAGATAATGCTAAGTACAAGAAACACCATGATCAACACAAGGTACCACACTTGTTTCAGGTTCGAGACAAAGTATGGTTACATTTGCAGAAGGAGCGTCTTACAGGGCCCCATTGGAAGCTCTACCCACTTCGCTTGCACCCAATGTTCAATGTGGACCTCTTTCGGCCATATTTTCTGCCATTATTGGACACCTCATAGATCATTTAACAACTGACACCAACATAGCTCAACCCTGAAAAAATGGAACAAGCATCCACTAATCAGATAGTGGACACAAAGGTCAAGGGCACTTGCCAGCAAAGGATCCAACTTTATCGGGTTGTCAAGGCATGGAAACTCCTACACCAAGGAAAGTGGCCAGGGCCAAATTCAACAAAATTTTCCTCACCTGATGGGGGAAATCAATGCAATGGAGACCATTGCTTCCTAAGGGGGGAGGAATGATCCAGGTGGATATTGGTGTCCACTCACCTATTCCAACTGGCTCCTCTTGACAGTTTTTGGTTCAACATGTTCTTCTGTACTTCTTTGTAATTGTGGGTTCTACACTTCTGGGTTTGTATGAATCCCTACACATATTCCAAGTGGATATTGGTGGCCTCCCACCTAATCCAACTGGATTATTTTGTATGTTTTCATGTCAACACATCTTGTTTTGCTTCCAGATCCGTTTTGGGGCCCTAAACATTGATTTTTTGGCTCACCACAGTCAAACTGTAGATGAAGTCAGAGTTTGATGGTGTAATGTGTATTTATCTGAAATACCTTTCCAACGAGCTATCACGCACCTAAAATGGAGGTCATATGAAAAATTTACGACCCTTTGAAGTTGAGGTACCAACTTACCCATAGGGGCCCACATAAATTTTGACGTTTCATCTCCTAGGGTTAGGTTTTTGGATGTCTAGGGTTTTGACATTCATGAGTAATATAAAAAAGGCCTCTGGAGCCTCATTGTAATGATTATTCTCATACATATGTGCATAGAGGCCACATCTCTTCTCAGAGATAGCTACCACCATTCGAGCAAGTGTTTCAATTTTGCAGTTTTATAGTTTTATAGTTTCATCCTATCTCATTTATTCAATAGAAGATATTGTTCACTAGATATCTGTGTTGTTATTCATATCTCTGTGTTTATTGTATTTAGTCTATTAATCATCTTGTTCCGCTCCTAAATCTGGATCATTGTGGGCCCATGTCCTCTCTTCCCATAGGAGGAAAGTTCAAATATTATATCATCTTTATATATGATTTTTCAAGAAAAACATGGATATACTTCTTGATAGGAAAAACCTCAAGGGAGGTTCTCAATAAATTCCAAGAATTTAAGGCTCTTGTTGAAAATCATATAGGGAAGAAAATAACAGTCCTCAAAGTAGACAATCAAGGAGAATACACACCTCATGCTTTCAAAAGGTTATGTGCAGAAGTTGGCATTAAGAGAGAGTTAACAGTTCCCTATACTCCTTCGTAGAATGGGGTATCTAAGAGGAAGAACGAAGACATTGTTGGAGTAGCAAAGGAAATGTTGCATGATCAAGATATCCAAATATTTTTATGGGAAGAAGATTGTAACATTGTTGTATACCTTTAGAATAGGAGTCCTCATAGAGTAATGGGAAATGTAACTCCAGAAGAATCTTTTACAAGAAATAAACAAGATATTAGGCATATTCATATTTTTTGGTGTGTTGTCTACTGTCATATTCCTACTAAGAAAAGGACTAATTTGGATCCTACAACGGAGAAAGGAATCCTTGTAGGATACAGTGAGACATCCAAATTGTACAGGGTGTACATTCCTTCTACTAGGAAGGTAGTTGAAAGCAGGGATGTAAAATTTGAAGAAGAAAGGGCTTTCCGGAAATCCTATCAGAATGAAGATATCCTGGAAGTAGAAGTTCCTCAACAAGAAGAAGCATCTCAGACTTCAATCCCCCCTACTGAAGGTCAGAATGCACAGTAGGAGGAAACTAAGCTAGGATATTTCAAGAAAAAGAAACCAAAGTCGGTTGAATAGATGTTGAAAGAAGCTAGTAAGAAAGTAAAGGCTCCCATAAATTCAGTCAGAACTAGTAAACAACTTTAGAGATATTCAGGATATGAAACCCTTATGAATAATATCATTGAGTCAGAGCCTACCTCTTTTTAAGAAGCCATTAAAAATTAAGTTTGGAAGGATTCAATGGTGGAGGAATATGCCTCCATAATGAAGAAAGAGGTTTGGGAAATTGTGCCTAGGCCAAAGGATAAATCAATGGTTAGTTCCAAATAGATATATAAGATCAAGCACACAACATATGGTAGCATTGAAAAATATAAGGCTAGATTTTTAACTCTTGGGTTCTCTCATAAGGAAGGAGTGTACTATGGCAATACGTCCTTTTCCCTAGTGGCTCATTATACCTACATTCGAGCAATTATGTCTATTTCCACCCATATGGGGTGTTGGATCCATCCAATGGATGTAAAGACAACATTCCTCAATGGGATAATTGAGGAATAAGTCTAAATGGAACAACCACAGGGTTTTGAATTTCATAATAGAGAAAATCATGTATGTTGATTGAAGAAGGCTCTTTATGGACTTAAGCAGGAACCCAAAGCATGGTACTCCCAGATTGACAGTTATCTCCAAATTATTGGATTTTTCAAAAGTGATGTCGATCCCAATTTTTATTTTCTTATGGTAAAATGGGATCCTCTCATTCTTGTTCTCTATGTTGATGATTTTTTCTTAACAGGGGTTGTGAATCTGATTATTGATTGCAAGAAATATTTTGCAGAAGAATTTGAGATGAAAGATTTGGGATTAATGCATTATTTTCTTGCTTTAGAGGTATGGCAGCAAAAATGTGAAATTTTTCTTGGACAAGGGAAATATATTGTGGATATTCTCAAAATATTTGGGATGGAGGACTGTAAACCCATGGCTACACCAATGATTACTAATATGAAGAAGCTAAACACCTCTAAATCAGAAAAGGTGAATTCTACTATTTACATACAATTGATTGGTTGCTTGATGCATTTGGTTAACACTAGACCTGGCATTTGTTTTGGTGTTAACACTCTCAGTCAGCACATGGTGGATCCTAGAAGAGTGCATTGGATTGCAACCAAAAATATTCTAAGATATCTGAAGGGTACCATAACATATGGAATTCAGTATGTGCATGGAGACAAAATTAGACTGGTAAGATATTCAAAATCGGATTGGGAAGGGAGTGCAGTTGGCAGGAGGAGTACTTTTGGTTGTTGTTTTAACATGGGTTCAGGGATGATCTCCTGGTATAGCAGGAATAAAAAGTCAGTATCTCTTAGTTCAGTAGAAGCTGATTACATGGCATCCATCCAAGCTATTTGTGAATCCCTTTGGATTCATAATATTCTTGTAGATCTATTTAAAATAGAGTTGGATCCTACAGTGATATATTGTGATAATCATAGTTGTATTAAACTCTCAGAAAATCCAGTGTTCCATGATAGGTCCAAACAAATTGATATTAGATATCACTTCATCATGGACTATTACAAAATGTTTCTCCTACAGACAGATGAAACTTCCCTTGGATTACTAGACCCCTATACCAAGACAAAAACAATACAAGTGGACACCAACATCCCTTTAAATTTATCTTAACCAATCAGAATGATAAGGAGAAAAAGGATATTATGAACCTGTTTCGACATTTGTCCTTGTTGTCTCCAATCCTCGGGCTTGATCTCCAAGCTCCCTGGCTCAAGTTGATATCTTCAATGGAAAACAAAGGAAAATAACTATCTCATACTCTACAACATTATATAAGACAAGTTTATCTATGAAGATTAGAGAAAAAGTAGACAAGAAAATGTAACAAGACATAAAATTGAAGGAAATAAGACAAGTATTTATTAATTGGAAAGACAAAAAGAGATACCTACTTACCACGATTGATGCAACAACAACCTTTCCAAGCTCTCCTTGTCCAACCCCTTGCAGGAATCTTAAATCAAAATGATGAATTATTTCCCTGGGATCAAAATTTTAATACCTCAAATGTTCCTCCCTTTCACCATGGAAAGCCCTCATTATATAGGATTTGGAGTCTTAACCACCATGTTGAATATCACTCACTAGATCAACTAAATTGGGATATCCAAGATTTTTAGGGAGAAAATATATCTCAAGGATTTTAGGGAGAAAATACCTCTCAAGGATTTTAAGGAGGAAATATCTCTCAAGATCCACCAAATTAGGATTTTGGTTTGAGAAAATATCTCAACCATCCATGAGATTCTCAACCTCTCCTTGATATAAGGAAACTAAATGTGAGGTGGACTCTCACATAAATTAATTTCCTTTTCATGAATAATAATGAATAATTCATGTGAACATAGTATTTTGACCTTCATATGATATATTTCTCCTCCACACTGACTAGGGGTTGTGAAAATTGTATTTCATGGTGTCAAGGGGTTGTGACACTTATAAAAATGAATGCGACACTTGGTAATTTGCATACGACACTTGCAATAGTGCATGCAACACTTAACAAGGTGCATATGTGACTTTGCGACACTTGCGAAACTTAGGGTGTGAAACTCAAGTGTGGAATTTTTGTGTGTAACAGATGCCCCCTAAAGTGTGAGGTTAGAAGAGAAATTGATGGCCGAAACACTTTACAAATTCTTCAATGAAAGGGTGTTGGAGTCGGATAACCTAGAAGAAGATGTAAACAATCATCAGTCAGTATACAAATATGCTATATTTATGAGGTAGACATACTTATGTTCAAAATACGAGATGACTCAAAGCTCGGCCACCATCCATTACACTACGAATCCATGATAATGCTGACTAAGGATATGGCCACCATAGATACAATGTGGATCCATACCTCCATGACATGAACTGATCGTAGCCACAAAAAATACACAATGGAGCTATGAGATGAAACTTCCATTGGATTGCAAAATGTTTCACCTGCAGACAGATGAAACTTCCCTTGGATTACTAGAATCCTATACCAAGAAAAAAACAATACAAGTGGACACTAACATCCCTTTAAACTTATCTTAACCAGTCAAAATGAGAAGGATAGAAAGGAGATGATGAACCTGTTTCGATGTTTGTCCTCGCTGCTTCCAATACCTAAGATTGATCTTCAAACTCCCTGGTGCAAATTGAGATCTGCAATGGACAACAAAGGAAAACAACTATCTCCTACTATACTTGATTAGGGAAGACAAATCTATCTACAAATATTAGAACAACAATAGATAAACAAATGAGAAAATACACATGATTGAAGGAAATAGGCCAAGTATATATTGAATGAGAACCAATAAAGAAGATAGTTACATACCACGATTGATGTTGCAGAAACCTCTCCAAGATCTCCTCACCCAACCCTTACACGAATATACCAATACCAAAATGATGATACTCTGACTGAATACTCCTCCTTCACCTTGGAAATACCTTCAATATATAGGCTTGAGAGGCACATCCACCATGAGAAAATGAAGGATATGGTTGAGTATATGGATCCTTGAGGTTCAGATATGATCCTAAGATTAAGCTGCAGCATAGGGGTCAAACACAACCAACCTCATCCCAAGAGAGATGGCCCATAAAATAAGGTGGAGGATCCCCCTTTTCCCTCTAACAAGGCTGGTGCTCCCCCTTAGTTGAACACAAGGCACCATATTCTATAGTGGTTCTCCCCTAACATGGCAAGGGGGGTTCCATTACATGAAGTGGCACTCCCCCAACATGGCTAGGGGGGCGCCACCCTTCATAAATGCCCATAAAATGATTGATTTTTCCAAGAATAAGGTGTGTTTTGACCTTGAAATAATGGGTTTCTTCCTCAAATATGACTTAGGGGTCATGGAAAATGTCTTTCATGGTGTCAAGGGGTGGAGACACTAAAAAACGTGATTGTGAAACTAGGTAAGGTGCATACGACACTTGTGATAGTGAATGTGACAATTAACAAGGTGCATACATCACTTTGCGGCACTTGCGACACTTAGGGTGTGAAACTCAAGTGTGATATTTTGGTGTGTAATAGATGCCCTTCTAAAGAGTGAGGTCAAAAGAGAAATTGATGGCCGAAACACTTTACAAATTCTTCAATGAAAGGGTGTTGGAGTGGGAGAACCTAGCAGAATTTGCAAACAATCATCAAACAATATTAATATATGTTCCATTTCCAAGGCAAACATACCTGTGTTGGAATACGAGATGACTCAGAGTATGGTCAATGAAGAATACATTGTGGATCCATGATAATACTTACTAATGATATGGCCATCAGAGATACAACGTGGATCCATACCTCCATGACATGAACTGATCGCAGCCAAGGAAAATACACAGTGGAGCTATGAGATGACAAAACATAGCCACAAACCAATACAATGTGGATCTATGTGAAAATATATATATCAGTAAGATTGTGAGGATGGTGATTGTACTGAAATATTTTACATACTTAAATTATCTCCATCACAACCTAGGAAAAGCACACAACAAAGTGAGCACCCAACCCATGGTCTTCGTCTTCATCCCGGTGCAGTACGAATATAGCCATGTGAATAGATGATTTAATGTCGAACATGGTAGAAACCACTTGATTACCGGTCATTAAGGTAAACCAATAACAAGTGCGAGGGAGATCACCAATGATGACAATGACTCCCAAGGTACCCTAGTACATTCCAACGAATCTGAATAAATGAGTCGAGGTCGAACATTCATGAATTCGATCAGAGCTCAATGATGTAAACCTATTGTTGGAAGTGAGGAGGAATTCCATTGAGGCATGTCGGTTCCAAGGTACTAACTAGTTTCTAAGTCTAATTCCTGGATAATGTGATGAAGTTGACAAGAACAAACTCATCAAAGTAGGGCTATTATGTATCCCCCATCATCGAAATGAAACCAACACAGGAAAGTGATGTGATATGGTGGATCGAATGAGTATAGATTGGCACAGGAAATGAAAATTGATAATGCTATAGATGGTTTGAAGTGAAACTTCCCTTAAACATTATGAGGCATGAAAAATGACTTGGCAACATTGACTCAATGAGTACAAAGAACATAATGTGACGGAATTAAGATCACCCTTCGACTGGAATGAAAAATATAATATCACACAAAATTGGTATTACTCAAAGACAAGGAGATTACCCATCTATAAGATGAGACGCAAACAGGTGCCACGTTCAAGGGTGACAATAACTACCATAACATATTCCAAAAAACTTGACCCACTTCCTTCAAAATTTCCCCCCATCCAGATAGATGAGTACCTCTTTATTTTTTAATGAGCTTGAGGAGGATAAAATATGCTCAATATAGCTCATCCTTCGGATGAGTCCCTCGACATATGTTTAACGAACCCGAGGAAAGAGGGGTTTGACCCCATATGGGTCCTGGAGATTGGACTCACATATTTCCTTTGATGCATAGTTTTATGAGCCCAAAGAAGGTAAACTTGGTGGTTTTTCACATTTAGAGAGTCTGAAAAGAACTTAAATATGACTCCATGGATCATTTTTTCGTAAATTTAGTCTCCCAAGCCTGAAAAAAGTGTAAGACAATACATGGGAGAACTATTCTAATCATGCTTGACAAGAGTATTCCTTTTTCGTAATTATTCTCACAAGGAAGAAAAAGAGATAAACTACCACTCGAAAGATTCCCTTTCAAACCTTTTAACGAGTGTGAAAGGAAGCAAGCTCACATGAAAATATTTTCATGTTTAAGGAGTCTGGAAATAGCTTAAAGGAGACTCGAAATAGTTCCTTTTTCGTATATCTTTTACAAGTCCGAAAATATATAAAAGTATACTCGGTAACATGTTCTCATGTATTAAAGAGCACGAGAAAGAACAAATATTGAGCTCAGTAACCTATTCTCATGTATTTACGAGCATGAGAAAGAACAAAGACTAATATCGTTCTAGAGAAACTACTACGTTACGGTGGGAACGACCCCCAAGTGAGGATCACTCCTAGTAACATGTCTCTCTAGAGGTGTTTTCCCCTAGCTTGCATGATAGAAGCTTGTCTCTTCACTCCAACATGATGTCTAGAGGCTAGAGACATACCCCCGAAGCATTGTTTCCTCCGACGACTCTTCTTCTTTCCTCGTTTAGGTGTCTTGTTACTAATGGGAACATTTTCACTAAGCGGAGGAAAAGAAGGTTCAAGTACTCGATCCAGAGTGAGACTTGATTCTAATGGAGGGGGGTCTGTTTCATTTTTTAACGAGCTTGACATAGATGATGAACTATGCTCGTAATGATCTATTTCATTTTTTAACGAGCTTGACAAATGAAAATAACTATGCTCATCAAGACTGGATACAATATAAAGATCAAATTATTCTAGGGATTGTCGCAACTGAGTCGAAATCATATTTAACATGGAAAACTGTGGGGTGGGAGGAGAAGGTAAAGGAAAAACCCCCATGAACAAGGAATCCTTAAGGAGACCTACTGTGATGAGAATTCTCCCCCCACAGACAGGTTGAGTTCCCCTCACTTGGGTTTCATACAAGTGAGACAACCTCTAACAAATGGAAAATAACATCCCCCTAAAAAACCATTCTATTTTCTTGCAGAAGGGTTGAGAGAGAAGACAAGGTATGTGCACCTGATTTATGACATTTGTCTTTGTCACTCCAATGATTGAGCTCCAATATAAGCATCTCCCTTTATGTAGTCAATCCTACAAGAACTAAGGAACCTTCTCCTACTACTATCTATGATCTAATAATAGAAACCCTACCTATTGATAACTTAGACAATGTGATCAAATGAACAATAAATGAATGAGAGAATATAAGAGAAATAGGCCAAGTTCTTGTATTAATGAAAGCATGAAGCTTACAAACCGATGTTGCTGCAATCCTCCAAGCTTCTTTCTTCAGCCCTTGAACATGAATCCAACTCAATATTATTCACACACAAAAAAAATTTGCACTCCTGACAAGATCATAAGTTTGGTATGCTTCCCTACCATCCCCTCACTCTAAAATGGCCTGGTTATATAGATTCATGGGAGTCCAACCACTTAGGGTAAATTGGGGACTTGGTTGAGAAAATAATGGATCTTGGTAAGGGATGAGTTATATTCATGATAATTATTTCTCCAAAGATAAGATAGAAGGATGTTCGAATCATATCTTGATGAAAACAAGAAAACAAACCAAGAACCATCCATAAAGTCCTCGAAATATGTCGCTAGATTCATAGTATTTGACCAAATATGCATGGTCTCTCCCCCACAAGGGTAGAGAGAGCGGCTTGGTCACCCCCATAAAACCATGTCAATGGGATGGTATCTCCCACGAAGTGGGGAAGGGGGAAATCATGGTAAAAAAGGTCTAGAAAAACAGGGGGGAAAGTGATACTTCGACCCTCAAATGATGTCTTTCTTCCTCCAACTTCACAAGGGATCATGACATGTGAATTTTACATGGTAACAAGGTCAGATTACTTAGAAAAGTGTGACACTTATGCCATGACATTATTCCATTGCAAATGCGACACTTAAGGTGAGATGTCAATAGTACGACACTTAGCTAGGTGTGACAGAATGGCATATAACACCTACTCCTACACTCTCAAGGCTATTATGTCGTAGAAAAGTTACATTATTTGTTGCAACATTGTAGATATATGGAGTTGTATAGTCAAGTTGGTCAATAACGATAATTTTTCCTTGATAGGGAAATCATAAGATACAAAACACCCAAGATGAAACGACAACCATCGCATAGAACCAACTATGACCAAGTAACATTTATAATCTAGGGGCACATCAACCACTTCAATATCGACAGAAACAATTTTACCCTTCAACGTCACAACAAAATATTGCAATATTCCATGAGGTTGGAAACCACTTCCATCAAATGATTTCAGGGTGGTAGGGGTCTTGCTAAGTTAAGGAGAACCAAGGGATCTCAAACAAGGAAAAGACATGACACAGGTGGAGGCTCCCTCATCCAAAACAGTGCAATGGATGTTCTTTCCACCAACCAAAATTTGAATTTAGAATGCTAAGTGGTGGGAAAGCCTCTCCTTAGAATAGTTCAGATTAAATGTAATCATATTCGACTCTTTGGGGTCCATGGCTCTAATGGCTGACAACAGGGTTCTACGTTGACTTGGAAAATATTGTAGAATTTCTAGGGAAGACATAGCACAAGGCGCTTGTGCCAAATATTCAACATTGTAGTTTTGGGAAGCATGGACATTTCGATTAAATTTCTCTTTTCAAATTATGGTCTTGGGTAGGCGCTACACTGCATCATAGATTGGATTCTCAATCTAAAGAGGATTGGAAGATAGAGGAGGAGTGGATGTGGAGGGTTGATCGACAATATTTCCTTTAGTATGATCACCTGGAGGAGTGTCATAAGTATTTGCTCGAGTCGTTACTATTAGCACATAAAATTGTAGGGGTAAAAAATAATCACTTTGGTTTTGTTTTTTGAGTCACACATTTGATCCTTACATCATTACCTTGACATGTCACCTCTCAGTTGTACAAAAGGTTCTCTTTGTCATCATCCATCTATTTAAATGTAAAGTTAAAGAAAGTTGTATGTGCTTCCAACTCACTAGGAGAGTTCGTAGCGTACTCATAAGTACCTCATGCATTCAATTGTTATCATTGTAGTTAAAGAATCATTATGATCCAGATTTAGGAGAAGAACGAAATGAAAGCATATATATTACAATGAAACACTCATGAAAATTTCTAGAAATAGATAAATACAATAATACTTGATTTCTATTAATGAAATAATTGTGAAGACACTGTAAAAATATAGAGTGCAAGACTCGCTAGAATGGTGGCAGCTTTATCTCTGAGAAGAGATGTGACGTCTACCCTCATTAGCCAGAAGATCATTACAATGAGGCTTTGAAGGCCTTTTTATGATAAACAGGAATTCCAAAACCCTAGACATCCAAAAACCTAACCTTAGGAGGAGAAACGCCAAAAGTCATGTGGGCCCCGTTTGGGTAAGTTCGTACATTAACTTCCCTAGGTCGTAACTTTTTCATATGATCTTCGTTTTACGCGTGTGATAGCCCATTGGAAAGGTATTTTTGAGAAATATGCATTACATCATAAAACTCTAACTCTATCTACATTTTGTCTATGGCGAGCCAAAAAAACATTTTTTAGGGGCCCAAAATGGCCCTGGAAGTACAACAAGAGGTGTTGACATGAAAACATACAAAATAATCTAGTTAGATTAGGTGGGAGGCCACCAATATCCACCTAAAAGATGTGTAGGGATTTAGACAACCCCAAAAGTGTAGAACCCACAATAACAAATAAGTACAGAAGAACGTGTTGTACTAAAAAATGACAAGAGGAACCCGTTGGAACAGGTGGGTGGCCACCAATATCCACTTGGATCAATCCTCCCCCCTTAGGAAGCAATGGTCTCCATTGTGTTGAGTGCCCAGGGAAGAGGGGAAAGCATTTTTTGAATCTGAATTTTGGTGAGTTGTGTGCTTTGTTGGAGAAGAGTCCAAAAATAAGGAAAGACACCACCTGGCTCAGGAAGGTATGTGACACTTATAATAATGTAATTATGATGTTTTATCGTCTTTGCGACATATAATTATGTATTTGAAACTTTTCATTAAAGGATCCTAGACACATCCAAAGCGACCAAGGCTAGAATTGAAAAACATGGGAAACACAAACTTGGCACGGGTGGTTACTCAAAAATGGAAGTACGAATTGTAAGTATAAAAAAATCGATTGCATCCAAATAATATATTGTTAAAATTTTTAATTTAATTGTAGAGAAGAAGCAAAGTTAATGTTCTTATGCAAATTTGTAGGTCATGAAGTTTAAAGAATCTTCAACACAGGAAGAACTCAAGGTTTCTTTCAAGAACAAATTTTAAGGTGTGGTTGAACACAAAAAATTCTTGGGGGAAACACAACCTTCCAACACTCAAACCGACAGACAGGTAAATAAAAACATCAAACATTATTTATAATTAATTACTTTTACAATCTATTGATTATTATTTCTGTCCATAAAGTCACGTGTTTGATTGTTTTAAGAAGGTAACCAACGAAGAAACATGTGTCCCCACTAGCAGAACACAACCTAGTGACGATATACTTCCACCCAACGAAGGTGGTGTACAACTCAGTACTAGAGGTATTTCATGTACTATAAAAAATGCAGTATGGATTACAATTAAAATATTTAATTGCAAATGGTGTATTAATTATAATATTTCATGTTTAAACTCCAGAGCATATAGAGGATGAGGCTAGAAAAGAAGATGAACATATGGGCATATCTGAAACTACTTCGCTTGCCTACACTAATCAAGAAGGTAAATAACATTCTAATGCTCTTTTTATTAATGAAATACGTGTAATAATAATAACAAAAAATATCAAGTTAACATTTTTTTCTTATTGCAACTAATGATCTACGCCCCCCTTGTAATAGCCTTCTCGTTGTGAGTACACGACCAGGTTGTCAATAAGACATGCGGAGGTTAGAACAACTAAAGTGGAAGAAGGAAGTGACAACCTACTTTCTGAATTCATTTCAAGCAGAAAGAAAGCAAAAAAGAAATGATTGTACTTAAGAACACCATGTACCATATTGTGAAAACATATTTTTTATGATAAAACTTATTGAGATGAAATATTTTGTGTCTATGATTAATGAATGAGTGAATGAATGCCATATATTAATGAATGATTTCTATATGTTTCTTTATCCACAAAACCACATATGTTTATTTATGAATTTGTTGTTTTGCTAGTGTCTATGCATGAATCTTAATGTGTTTATTTCAACTATTTTCTAGTAGATAGATTTGGTACTGGGGAATTGAGAGTGATGTGATGGGGGGGGAGTGGCCATAAGAGCTTCCACCTTCACATGGTTGGCCATATTTATTAGAGAATAAATTAGGATTTGGATAGTCTTGGAGCAAACCTCTCTTGATCCAACAGTGCAACAACAAAGTCAAGGTTGACTTCGGTGTTGCTCCGTCAAATCAAGGGAGGTTTGCTCCAATATTAGACTACTCCAATAAATTATTCTCGAAACCAAGAGGAGCTCATTCAGGTATTCATGCATTCAAGTCTTTTTAATTATTATTTAGTTATAAAAATGTTTGTTAATTTATTTTATTATTTTGCTGATTCTTTAAGTTTTGATTTATTATTATAATAACTATTGCAGGAGATCTATTGGAGCAGCATTAAACGAATATCATACGAGGAAAACCATCGAATATCCAGGTATTTGAGTTGTTATTTCAATTCTAATTGAAATTGATTTGTACGATTGACTAGATGATTTATATTGTGATTTTGGTTCTTTCCACTCACATATAATTGACATGATGATTTATATTGTGATTTATAATGGGTTTTTGTTTCCTTGATTTTGAGAGTGGCTACTTTCTATGTGGTTTCTAAGGCCTTAGGAAGGTGTGGGAGTGGTTAATCATATTGAACATATTCAAATATTTTTCCTTATATAAAATATTGTATCTAATGATTACGTAAATATATTTATCGTGATTACAACCCTTATACAAATACTACTTACATCATGTTAATTACAGAGATTACACTCTTACTGCTATAGTAAATTAAGATACATGGGATAATGTGAATTAATTCCTAATCGAACCAATCAAGGTTTGTATTACTCGTATCCATAAATGGGAAACATGAACGTTGTATAAGTAGTAGCATAATTACCATAATTGTGACTATGTGAGCTTAGATTCAACTTAGAGCTTAGTGTAATGTGATATCAATCTTAAAGCTAATACTACAATTATGACTACTATCACCCTTATTAACTCTATATCAGTAAGCTCCATGTATTTTCTTTATGTAACAAGTATTAAGTCCATTGTAACCACTTACATGTTGAATTATTGTACACATTTCCATAATGTATACATGATCAATAGTTCAAACCTTAGAATATAGAATTTATACTAGGAAGCATCTTATTACACATACCAAGATTCATAAGTAAGGATGATCAATATTCATTGTGCAAACTTGGAATACAGGTTATCAACTTTCATAAAGTGATAAGATTTGATTATCTAATATGGGTATAGATCTAACACACAACATGATCAAGCATAGTGGTAATGCTCTATACTATTTACCTAATATGGGTATATCCCTAATATTCATATCACTAAACGTATTGGGTTCATATTCTATTCATAAGTATGATTAGTGTGATTGCCATTGAATATATATGGATTGACGCATATATGTAGCTATACTTTATCCATAAGTATCACTAAATAGGTTACATAAAACACAGATTCAATGTAGAAGCTCATATGCAGCTTCATCAAAGCTATATCACTCATACACCTCAATATAAAACATCATCAAGCTTATGTTCTTCCTTAGTCATTAGTGGTGTTAGTATTAATGCAATATATTTTGTGTAAGGCATATATGGAGAATCTTAATCATATACACCTAATAAGAATAAAAGGGTATCACTTCATATTCATAGAGTACATGTATAAAGTCAGGTCCCATTAAGCATGATTCACTAGTAATAACTATGATTGAGATATCACTATTTGATTACTATAATTACCATTAGTCTTATGATTAATTGATACAAAGGATAACAAGGATGATGACAAAACTAGTATCAGAAGGGGTTAGCTATTTCCATATTAGAAAATATCTTGAATACCATTGAAAGGATATTGGTGACCTTTGTTACAATGATGCTTACAGAAGCAAGAACACATGTAATGATTAGGCTAATTGTGTACCAGTATTCTACCAAATAATTCTTACTAACATGCCTCTAGGTTTTAATCTTAGTATTTGAATCATATACATTATTTTCCTAATATATAGGATGGGTATAGAGTTGGGATACCTGGCTAGTATAGTCATTGACTTGTGAAACCTATGGTTGAATAAGGAGCTTACATATGACTTGATTCATCAACAGGGTATGTGGTAATTCCATAGGGTAAAGCTTATACAACAAGTCTATTAGGTTAGTAAGGATCATTGATTACAGGATTATGCATGTTAACCATCTTTATCTACAACATCATAGATAAGAACGAGTAAGAACTGTTGGAGTTACTTCACAGACACCTAGGATTTATTTTTCATAAGGTTTTTCCTTGTTTATTAGTCTTAATTAGTCATTATCCAATCTCCTATATTTTAGGGGAGAATATTCCACCTGGAGAATATTCTCTTTCAGTTGACACTTCAGTTTGACTAGTTGAGTTGAGTTTAGATGTTGCATTAGTTTTGTCACCATGCTAATGCGCACTTTCCTTGATATCATCACCAGACTGGTGCATTACCCTTGATTCCTTGATCTACTCCTCACTACTCTCTGTTCAGTCAGTTAACTAAAGACTAGTTGACTAGTTAACTCATCTAGGTGGCAGCTCACTCTCGTAACTGCCTGAGAGAATAGACTAGGTGGTAGTTCACTCCCGTAATTGTTGGTGTGTGTCCATATCACTCTAGAACACCACTATGGCACATTGGCTCTCCTCCAGTGTGCATTAATTTAGTTATACAAAGTATATCATGTGTAAATTATTCATTATTCAATACGGTTAATGAGAATTCTTCCATGCTTTCTCTCCTTCTTCTTTCTCAATTTCTCTCCGCAAATGTGTGTAGTATTTTGTAGCTAGATCTATTCTATGCAGGTTCAACACATTTACAAGAACTATGGTAAACACTCTATTTCAATAAGGAGAACACGAACACCATAAAGCAATGTGAATAAGAGTAAGCATCAAGTAAGTAATGAGTACATATCTTACTACTAATACTTACAGTAAACGTATTAGCTATGTAATATCCATAATGTATGATCATATTGTATAGTGATCTAAATCTCTCTACTAGATGAACCCTAGGTATATTAATATTCTGTGTAATTTCTTATCACAAATATGAAGCATAGTTGTTTTTGTCTTATACTTACAAAGATCATAGGGTTAAGTTAAGCTAATGTAAGAGCTTAGACTATTGTAATTGATTGGATCCCATTGATTCAAGATATTCTACTATGAACACACTCGTAATAACATGTGGTTAGTTCAAACATGGTGGGATAAGGTTCAATGGATACATATGATTGAATAGGGATTTTCTCTATCTTAACTAGTAAGCATGTACAAGCTCAATAAGGTATGGTAACTACTAGTGTATATTGGATAATAGTAATGGGAATAGTTATGGTGCTACTTTAGGTCTGGTAAGGATAACAAGGATATGAGTATTAGTGATAGTTATGGAATAGTTATAGTGATGGTAATAGATCTGAGTGATAGTATTGGTTATAAGCTGATGCTACCTATCCTTGTACTTCTACTAGTATGGATAACGAGTAATCAAGTTGATACATACCATGATATTTTTGCAAGTATTGAATCATCATAATATCTAAGATGACATGTTTCTCCATAAGTATTGAATCATGTTCATTCATATAGGTATAAGCAGTTGTTACAAAGATCGGTGCATTACTAGTATTGAATATGGAGATAATGTAATCTAACTAGAATAGTAATAGAGATATGGAAACCAAGCCCAGATTAAGCCCTATTAGTAACCAATGATTCCACTTTCATTACTATATATGTATAATATCAATCATTACCATAACTAGCTTAAGCTTGAACACTATCTACTCATATTCATTCAATGGGAATAATAAGCTCCTTATTATGATGTATGATCACGTAAGCATCCTAGTATTCAACATGTTACAAGGTTCTATGAATAGTGTTTTAGTAATGCTTAATAGTAACAAAACAGAAAGGCGTAATTAGGATAATATAAGCAATGCAATTACTTCACTTGTATTGATTGAGACTAGTACTATAATCACATATTCTATATAACAAATGATATCATTGATTGAGACTAGTACTTACCATACCCGCCTATGATAGATATAGCAATATCAAGTTCCTGTATTCACGATATAATGTTATCTCTGTAATTAATGGTGATCATTGTACTCTTATACTAACTACATGCTTTGCAAACTGAGTATAACAGGTAAGCTATAAGCAATGTAATCGAAACAATACAAGAATACAAACCAAGTTGGTTATGATTTGAACACTCTTTCATAGTAAACATATGAAATCAATGCAATTATCTCATGTATTAGATTATACCTATCTAACTATCGTGATTACAAGCAAGTGTTCATTAGTTTGTATGTATTGAGTTTCTATATCACTTACTTGGTTATGCTAGTGAATAGAACTCATGTGTTCATTGCTTAGAGTAATAGGATTTGCTCATATCAAGCTTAGAACGTATGGTTAGTATTGATGTACAATTAAGTTATATCAATTACCTATGTGTTATGTATTGTTTCCTTATTGAACATGAGTCTTAGTAAGGATCAATGGTAACAAGAGATTATATCATTCTACACCTAATTAGGATATTATTGGTCTATCATGCTTATATGGAACTTGTGAATACAAGGAATCATAAAGCTCATGATTACTCTATGCTTATAGGTCATGGTTATAGAGTAATCACTAATCATAAGGGGAAAAAAAGTACCACCAAGCTATACTAACCTTAATAGCATGTTATACATGTTTAAATTACATAGATATAATGGTAATAGTACTAATCGTGTTGTACTATCATTAACTCTTACATATTATAGATGAAAGCTATCATATCTCAATGAGTGACATGTATTCATAGCTCGTATCAATCACACTAGTACTATTAGTTACGTCATAGTTATAACATATGCATAGCTTGTGTTTCATATGCGATTCATAGCATTGTGTAATGATCTAATACCATTTATGGACCATAGTTATTCATAAGTAGTTAGCCTATACGATATGTGTAAATATTCAATACTGGTGTGCAAAATCTTACAATACAACTTACTTATACCTATAAGAGGTTAAGCTCTTAGATAGAGTCTATGATTCCCATTAGAGTGACATAGTAAGGTATAGTTAATGATGTACGTATTATTCATAATAAGTGATGTAATTAGTGACCGCTTCATTGTAAGTGATATCATAGAACGAAAGAGCTCATACCACCATAAGTAATGACATAGTAACCCTATTGAGATAGTATATCACAAGTAATGGTTACATATATAGTTTGCTCTAAGCTTACAAATAAGGAATCACATAACATATTACATAGATTGGATTCATTGGATACATAAGTATGAGATAAGATGATCTTACCCACATGTCGAGCTTACCACTAGTGTTACTATTACTATAATTTCCTATCTATTAAGCTTTACTGCTTTCTCTATACAGTTATATAAGATGATATTCTAACTACTATGTTTCCATAATATGTGAACATGTATTAGTGCAATAAGTAGGAGAAATACATGTGTTCTACCTACCAACATATACCTAATTAAGAGCATGGCTAAACTCCAACTAATGACTAAGCTTAGCTTGATACTAGTATTGAGTGCCTTGAACCTATGTTGTTTCTGATTAGTGTAATAAGCCTTGTTATAATCTTACATCACTCATTACTAGTTACATTATTAGCCTAATTAAACTCAATTATAGTTAAAGGTTATGTATAAGCAAAGATCACATAGATTAATATGTGTAAGTAGTTATGTAAAGATCATAGCTACGAAATAAGCTGGAATCACTTACCTTTCATCCAGTTCCATAAGAGAAATCATGTTATGGTAATACTCATGTTATGGTAATACTTATGTGGAATCAATGACGATTAGTAATTCTATAGTAACATATGACGAAGTTTCTCATGTTCAATGCTTGTTTCATACCTTATACTAGCCTATGGTTTCTACTATGAATACCATGTATATACGTGATATGGAATAGCTCTAGTTTCATTAGCTTAAACATTATAGATATTCTTATACTATGGGTTATGTTTGTTACTTAACCATATCTATCGTTCCATCTTAATCTATGTTCTTTGATTAGAGTTCTACCAAATCATGAAGTGCTCATGTGTTATGTTGATACAAGCTATTGGTTCCAATATCATAACCCGTTTAGCTTAAGTAATACATATATGTATCACTTCTATTAACTTACAAGGAATAAGGATGTTTGAATATTATACCAAGTATATATCATTATCATTACTTGTGCTATTAATACAAGTTCTTTACTATACAACGTATGTGTTTCCCTAATTAAGATGGATGAATGCTAACAAGGAACTTACAAGCCTAAATGAGTCTAAAGGATTACTTGGATCAAACAAGTGGATTTTATGTTGTTTATGATTATGTAAGCCTTATAATTACCATAATTGTTAATAGTGATACTAATGTAATAGTTATGAAACTATCATAAACAGTTACGTAATAAGTGTGTAGGAGTGTTATAAGGTCATAAGAGTTACATAGTATACATAACTCTAATCTGAATAATAAATCATATACAGTGATCTAACATAACTAGTAACCTGTATAGAAAAACTAATTAGGGATATGCTTATATCATTAATGGTAATCATAATACCATTGTATGTCATACCGGTACATCACGTATCAATATAAGATAGAACTCACTAGTTGTAGTAATCAAGCTCATTTATTCAATCTAACCTAATTGGTACTTGCAACTACGACAAAAGGGCATGGTTATGTCACTAATTACGTAATTACTGTTACTTTTGTAATCACACTGATCACATTAAGTGTCACAAAGAATCATAAGCACACCATATCTAATCACACCAATTTTATGCTAAGTTGTTACTACGAGTCTATCAATATCAATATGATAGGACTAAGGATCTTCATTGATTAGGGAATAAGCCAAACCAATCAATAGTGCTAAGTAAGTTGAGTTTCCATGTTACTAATAATCTAGTGTAGTATTAACTATGAGTAAACACAGCTGAATAATTATGGTAAATTAGCTACTACTTAGTGAATATCAACAAGTTCAATATGTTCATAAATAGTATTGTTATTTCCATTGAATAGGTTGAATTGAGTGCTAGTATTGAGATAAGAGTGAATAAGGATTGGTTCAATGGGCTTGTACAAATCTAATACCTATGTGTTTACTTTTCATATTGATTAGTAATAATGATTATAGGAATAAGGTACATGGAAACAATCTTACAAGGAGTTATGTTAAGTTCATGTACATAGTTTGATTAGGATGTTTTGTAAAAACTACTACAAACCTATAATCTTTAATAGGGAATATCAAATACAAGATTAGTATGGGATTTATTAGGCAGATACAAGATAAGTAGAGTAATCAATGGGCTTAAGTAGAAGGGTTAGAGTGATTGTAATGCTTTGTACGATGTTTACGTAATGAATACATATTGTAATTAATTACATATTCCACATATGTTGAGCTATGTAATAGAACAATAATACATATATGATTATTATGGAAACACTTATACACCTATCCAAGAAACAAAGAGTAATAGTGAAACCAATGTATTGTATAGAATGTTGTGCAAGTAATCATGATCATACTCTTATTTATTACAGGTTTACAACTATCTAGTATTCCCTTTTATATGATTAGTATCAATATTGATTGGCTCTTTCCGTAATAAGTAATCATAACAACAATGATTACTAGTTAATAGGGTATAACAAGCGCTCTATACTTATACTATTAATAACATTGAAACCTTTACTCTATGTATGGAATGCAAGAACATTTAGCCATAGTAAGTAATGTGTAAGCAACATATTATCCATAATCAAGCATAAAAGGGTCATACTCAGTTATATATAGACAATTTAATTATTGATTACTAGTATTGGTTCTAAGCTTACTAATAGGTCAGGTTATAGAATGAATCCCATTATTACTTGTATTTGTTCAATGTAAGTTACATGGTGAAACAAGCACATATAACATGTTTTTTTTTTCCTATCATATCTTAATATTATCTATTATGGAAATACAATGATGTATACCACTTAGTAGGTGATGAATAGTGGATCTTGTATTAGTACAATGCTTAGCTTCTTGTTTACATTCATAGTAGCCATGGTATTGAAAGTTGATACATAATTGATTAGGTAACTAGTGTGAGATAAGGGATAACATAAGTAAGCAACAAGTAACTAGTATTGGTGAATACAAAGGTATAGTGATGATTCCCTAATTAACATGATAGTTATACACACATATGGAACCCTAACATGTATGATCCTTAAAGCTCGTAATGGCTCGGATTAACTGTACAAACATGGACAATATGGTTAAATCTCTATGATAAGCATAACAACTTAGAGAAAGACTAGCACTAAGTGTAAACGTTCTCCAATTCACCTTGTATGTAAGAGGTTTGGTTTCACCTTACTTAGGCAAATAGCTATGTCATAATAAGTTGTATTCACATTACCTTCTATAAACTTGATCTCGTATACTGATGATTACTACTATAAGTATAACCATCACAAGGAGGTTACATATTCAATATGGTTATGAACACAACACCACCATGTTACTTCATCTTCTTATGTATTAGCTTATCTGAATAGAGAGGTTATCATGTTTCCATAATGAACACTTCTTATTTATCATATGTATTTACCTATAACCTCCATGTAAGTTGTTAGAACTACTAATTCCATTGATTATGTGACATGTGAAAGCTTATCACTATTAGATGATGAAGTAATACTAGAAACCTTAGATCAAAGAAATAGGTATATAAGGGTAACCAACCATATGATAGCTAACATAACTACAATGAACAAGTAGTTACAGATCCTAGCTTAGTTAATCACAATAATTGACATATCACATTTCCATAATAAGTAAGGATCAATCATACTTAGTATTAAGAGCTCAGTATTAGTTAAAAAGCTCATGATAAGTCTCTAATCCCAAATAAGACGAATAATGAACATGCAGTTTTGCTAGCATCATATTTTGGTTTCAAGCCTGGATATTTTTTTTAATGTACACAGTATTTTCAACTCTTTGACGCATGGACCAACAATAGTAACTGTCAGAGGTATGGCACCCCCGTTGGAAGTACTATAAAACCATCGGCTATTTTCCGAAGGTGGCAGTCAGATATCTGATGGTCTGACTGATATTACTAGTTGTCATAGGTATGGAACCCCTGTCGGAGGGTATTGTGATACCGTCAGATATTCATTGAAAGGGGGCATAAACTATTTGATGTTGGGACCAACATCACTGACTGTCAGAGGTATGACACCATCGTTGGCAATACTATTGTACATCGGATATGGAACGTTCATAGTCATCAGATATGGGAGCATGTGTTCGACAATATTGGCGGTAGGGACGTAGGATATTCTATGTATAGTTACGTCAAACTTCAAACACATAGATGTCAGAAACAATATCGAATTTTGATGAGTTTGTTTCCCTTAGGGTTATCGGTATAGATGATGATAGGTTATCGGATATTCGTGTTGTACTATGTTTTCATTGATGTCAAAGGATTGATGTCAAATGGTTGATTTCAAGTGGTTTCATAGTGGTTTGTTTTCATTTATGTCAAGGTTGATATCAAAGGAATTTGTATCATTGATTTCATGTCCAAGGTAGATGATGATCATGTCATGTTTCTATGTAGGAAGCACCAAATGGATTAACTCCAAAGTGGTTCCATTATGGCGCAAACCCTCATGGGAAGATGCTTTACAAATTACAAATGGTTAAGTGGTTGAGTAATCCTAGAAATGTGGTTAAGGAACCCAATTTTGGTCGATGAATAATGTAATGAAGATCCATGAATTTATAGGTGAGACCATTCTATATGGATAGTAATCGCCATGTTGTCTCTGGTGATATGTGGTATGCCACATGGATTTTCACGGTTAGGGAGATATGGACTTGTGAAGTTGGAGAACCCTCATGAGTTATCTAGAAGACCCTATAAGGTCAAAGAAGTCAAGAAGGTCAAAGAAGTCAAATTATTTTAGAAGCTCCTAGAAGAAGTTGACTAGTCAAAGTGGGTGAAACTAAGAGTTAATCATGGGTTAAGTTGTTTCAAAAATAAAATAATTAAAAAAAAATTAGTTGCAACTAGAAGTAGTGAGTTTACTA
>JZKD02S1638770.1:92338-103691 GCA_000966675.3 Picea glauca | reverse complement strand
AGCAAATGCGCCCAAGCATGGTGTGCCCTTCTCCCTTGTTTCCCAACCCCACTGAAAGTTTGTGCCCTTGCTGCTTAAATATTTGATGAATAAACCATTACACACAATTTTGACCTTGTGTGTTACCTCTCCAACAAAACACTCCTCAAGGAAATATCACAAGTGCAAGTCCTCTATGCTATAAGTGCACCCTCCTCCAAGAAAGCATCAACACCATAAAACAATGGAACCAATAGGCTCCTAGAGCCCTCCATGGAAGGAAGCACCCTTGAAACCATCATCCAATGCTTTCATCATCATCTCCATTGCTCTCCTCTTCCTCTCCAAGTGAACATAAGAGTGGATGATCCTCTCTTGGACCTATACGCCCCTCTTGAACCTCCATAAGGAAACCTAAGAGATGGATGGTTGATATATCTTCATCCCATCTCTAATGAAAGGTTGAGATCATCCCACAATAATATCACTCACAAAACCACTTTGGTTTAAGTTCCCTAAGTTCACTTTATGTCTCCTAATTCACCCACAAAGTGAATTAATAGTCACTTTAGGCTAAAATGACCAAATTTCACTTTTGACGTAAATCTCCTAAGTCAAAGTGAAATTAGACATAAAGTACAAGGTACATAGTACCAAATTATTTCCCACTTATGGTTAGAGACTCAAAACCACAAGGGGGCCACTTCCCAAGGTACACAAATCTCAACACTCCCTCTTACCGAGTAAATTGTTTCTCACCAAGCCCATCTTGTCTCTGAAGTAGACATGTTTTCCCCTTGGTAGATCCTTAGTGAGAATATTTGCAATTTGCTCGTCAATCGGTATATAATGTAACTATACTAACCCTCTCTGAAACCAATCTCTGATGAAGTGGTATTTGATCTCTATATGCTTCGACTGATCATGGAAAACTAGATTCTCAGAGAGTTTGATGCAACTCTGATTATTGCAGTGAATGATGGTTAGAGGAAACTCCTGACCAAATAATCCTAGTAGCATCTTAAGAAGCCAAATGGCCTCGTAACTGGCCTGACTCGCCTCCATATACTTTTCCTCAGTGGAACTCAAAGAAAATGACTTATGTTTTCGGTTGTACTAGGAAAACATTCTCGACCCCAACCCAAAACAACACCCTAAGGTGTTATTCCTATCAGTAGCACATCTTGCCTAGTCTAAGTCTAGGTAGCCAACCAAACTGACTCCATCACCTCTGATATAGTCCAGGACATAATCAACTGACCTTGCAACGTACCTCAACACATTTTTAGCCCCAATCCAATGAACACTCCTTGGCTCTACCATATGTTGGCTGAGAGTGTTCACGAAAAAAAAATATATGGTTGAGTGTTGACCAAATACATCAATGAACCGATCAAATGTCTATAAACTGTAGCATCCACCAACTGGGAATCTGAAGCACTAATCTTATTCCAGTTGGTGACCATGGGAGTAGATATAGGGCTGTAGTACTCCATTTGAAACCTGCTCAAAATATCTGCAGCATACTTCCCATGTCTGAGGAAAATGTGACCCTCCTCCTGCCATACCTCCATGCCTAGAAAATAGTGCATCAACCCGATGTCACTCATCTCAAAATCTGATGCAAGTCCCAACTTGCAATCTGAGAGCCTCTACACCTGTGATGCACAAGTCATCCACATACAAAATGAGAATGAGCATGTCCTCACCTCTAATGATGTAATAAAGGTTAGGATCAACATCGCTCTTATCAAAACCCATATGAAGAAAGTATGTATCAATGTGTGAATACCAAGCTCTGAGAGATTGCTTCAGACCATATAGTTCCTTTCTCAAAAGGCACACATGAGACTCTCTCTCACTCACCTCGAACCCCTATGGCCACTCAATGTACACCTCCTCTTCTATAAATCCATTGAGAAATGAGGTATTTACATTCATCTGATGTATCCTCCAACCCATCTATGCTGCTATGGAAATAATACTGCTAATTGAGGTGTATCTTGCAACTAGGGCGAATGTCTCATCATAATCGACTCCCTCTACCTGGGAGAATCCTCGCACCACAAAACAAGTTTGTGTTTCTCTATGCTTCCATCTGCAACATACTTGGTTTTGTACAACCATCTAGAAGTCACAACCGACTTCCCCATTGGCCTGAGAACCACCTCCCAAACATCATTGTGCATAATAGAGTCATATTCCTCTAGCATGGCCTCTCACCAAACATGTTGGTAAACTTCCTACACAAATGTCTATGGCTCTATATCTGAGATACTCGTCACCATAACCAAATAGGACCCAAGTCTCAATGGTAATTTTCTCTCTATGAATTGTCTCTTGGGCTCTCCTACGTTCTCCTTGGCTTCCTTTAGGGTCTCCTAAGGCCATCTTGGTTTCCTCTTCCCTGAAGTAGTCAAAGGAGAAGTAATATGTCCCTACCTAAGAGTATCTTCCTCGGGCCTAGTCTCAACACTCTGAGATCTTGAAGCCTCTCCACCCTCTGCCTGAGCCCCCTATGTCTGTGAACTTGAAGTTGTCCAAGGTGACCCTATCACCTCTGAAATTGGTGTATCAAAAATATGAGGTCATGTTCCCTCCAAGACATCAATTTGTGCCTCTACATCATCCTCAACACTAACTCTCGACTAGAGAGATATCTGAAAAATCCCTACCCTCCTCAAATATAACATCTCTTCTCACCACCACTCTCTGCAATGATGGAATGTAGATACGATAGGCTTTGGAGACCTTTGAGTATCCAACTAGAATCCCCTACTGGGTTATGGGGTCTAGATTTTTCCTTCTCTCTGAGGGGACATGAGAATAAGTCAAGCAACGAAAAATCCTAATGTGCTCGACATCGGGCCGCCTACCAATGAAGGCATCCTCAGGAGTCATCTTCCCCAAAATCCTGTGGGGGCTTATGTTCTGCAGGAAAATTGCAACAACACTCGCCTCTTCCCATAGGTATAGAGGAAAACTATGATCATGCATCATAGATCTCGTAGCACCTATAATCACCTTATTCTTCCTCTCGGTAACCCCATTCTGCTAGGGGTTGTAAGACACGATAATTTGTCTTTTGATCCTTGCACGGGTACAAAATTCTACAAACTCAATGGAGGAATACCCACCTCCATTATCTAACTGCAAGACCTTGATCCTCTTTCCTATCTGGTTCTCCACAAGATCTGTGAACTCTTGGAACCTATTGAAGACCTCACTCTTGGTCTTCAGTAAATAGATCTAGGTCTTCCTGGAGTAGTCATTGATGAATGTGATATAGTACTCACAACTAATCAAGGACACCCGAGACATAGGCCCACACACATCTATGTGTACTAAATCCAGTACCTCAACTGACTTGTTATCACTACTAGGAAAATAAGCCTTTTTAAAATTACCAAGCACACACCCTCTACACACATATTGATGCTCTAAATTGAACTGCGACACTCCTGTCACAACCTCTATCACTCTTCCAAGAGACCCATGATGAAGGTGATCCATCCTCCAATTCCATAACTCACATAACTGATTGTTGTTGTCGATACTTGTTTCCAAAGCATGAAGTGGTTGAAAAATCAATTTGAACAGTTTCCCATCCATCACTCCAATCACCTTCCCTAAGGTGAGACAGGACCCCTTAGGGTGTATGAGGACCTATGTCCCTCTTAATGACACCTCAAGACCCCTATCCTAGAGGGTGAAAAATGATATCAAATTCTTCTTCAACCCAGAGACATAGAGAACATCCTTGAATGAAATAGGTGGCAATACATCTCTCTTAAAGGTAACTATGCCACACCCAACAAATCTGACTAAGGTGTCATCACCAAGAGAAATCTCCATCCCGACCTCTATATCTTTGGGATCAATAAAATGCTCCCTCACACTAGTCATGTGGCTCGAAGCCCCGTTGTCTATGTACCATATATTGGGTGTCGTCTCAACCGAAGTGAATCAAATGAGGAAGGAACACTCCCTCTCAAACTATGTCTGAAAATATGCCTCCTCTGCTATAGTTTTCGTACCACCCTGCTTCTTCTCCCCGTTAGGACATTTTCCAACATAGTGCCCCATCCTCTTACAAGCAAATCACTTCACTTTTCTCATGATATCTCTATTTTTCCCACTACTACTCTCTCCCTATGGCTTAGCCCCAAACTTGGGACCCTGTCGTGCACCCTTACCGACCTTCTTCTTGCCCTTTTTCCAAAGAGCAAGATTCTCATCATCCTGAGATATTCATTGTTGTCCAGAAGAATTTGAGGTGAGTCTCATCTCCTCTTGTATGAAATCATCCCAAATTATCTCCCAAGTAGGCATAAGCTCTCGGGCAACAATGCCTCAAACAAATGGACCCCATGGTTTGGATAAGTTGTTTAAAGTTGTACTCACCATAAAGTATGGGTCCACTATATCTTTGACGGCTGCAAGCTCATCTCTGATCTGAGTGAACCTGACAAGGTAAGAAGAAATTGACTCAGTATTGAGAATTTGAATGCTCTCGAGTCTCTCTTGTAGAACCATCTTTCGGTTTTGGTTAGAGATTTGGTAAATCTTGCACAAGGATGCCCACATCTCATATGCAAAGTATTTACCAATCAAGTGGGGTATGATGTGATCCTTCACTACATCACATACAATTATCTTTGCCTTGTTGTTCCTCTTCCTGAAATATGCCACCAACACTGGAGCAGTGACAGGATGAACAACAACAGGAGCCTGAACTATATGCCATAGTTCTAGGTCCTCCAGGACAAAGATAAGCCTGGTTTTCCAAGGGGACTAGTTGCTAGCTATGACTAGCCTATCCTCTACTCGCATCTAGGATACTAACATTATTTCCCATTGTAATCACTCTGATGTTGCAACTATAAAATAACAATGCCTCACTCATGTCAACACAGGTGTGAAAATAAGCAGTAGAACTACAACCTCACTCCTAACAAATAGGTGTGAAAAGAGGTTGTGAAAAATCAGCCTCACTCCTAGCAAGTAGGTGTGAAAAGAGGCTGAGTTTTAGTCCACCAACTATCCTACAACTGTCACTCAAATTTCTTCCAACAAGCTGCTACAAATCACTATCGAATAGTTTTCAAGAAATATTCCCACAAGCTACCAATAACTGTCAAGAAATGTTGTCCAAAATCAGTAACATTTAGCCACCAAGGGCTCGAATACCATGAATATTTTTTGAGGTCCTAACAAGCTTCCAACTAGGTTTTTCTTTGACTTCAAGTTGGCTCTAAGTTTTTTTTGTCACACAAGTCTTTGCTATTGTTTTATAACAAAAAATTGTTTAGGAACTTTATTGTTGTTTTGTTAAGGTTATATAACCTTTTAAGGTGCTCTAGCATGTAGTTTTAGAAGACAATAGGTTTGTACATGCATGCCTTAAATATGTAACACAACTATAGATGTTTACAACTTAAATAATGTTGTTCTAAACTTTAGCATACATGAAAATGGACATAAAGGTTTTTTCTCAACACGACCCTGGACAAACCCCCGCCCCCAGGGGAAAACTAGTTTGGAATATAAGTCTATTTATATGTGATGTAAAGAATGTGAGATACAAGAAGTACATGAAAAAAAATAACTTGATACAATGGCAGCCCCTCTCAAGATGTTATACAATTCCCAGAAAGTAAATGTGCCCAAGCATGGTGCACCCTTCTCCCATGTTGCTCAATCCCACTGAAAGCTTATGCCCTTGCTTCTAGAATCTCTGATGAAGAAACCCTTACACACAAGTCTGAACTTGTGTGTTACCTCTCCAACAAAACACTCCTCAAGAAAATCTGAAGAGTGCAAGTCATCCCTGTTATAAGTGTGCCCTCCTCCTATAGTGTTCCCTCCTCCAAACAAACATCAACACCACAAAACAATGGAATCCAAAGCCTCCTAGATCCCTCCATGGAAGGAGGCACCCTTGAAACCCTCATCCAATGCTTCCATAATCATGTCCATTGCTCTCCTCTTCCTCTCCAAGTGAACATAAGAGTGAATAATCCTCTCTTGGACCTATGCGCCCCTCTTGAACCTCCATAAGGAAACCTAAGAGATGGATGGTTGAGATCTCTCCATCCCATCTCTAATCATAGGTTGAGCTCATCCCACAATAATCTTGCTCACAAACTCACTTTGGGTTAAGTTCCCTAATTTCACTTTATGTCTCCTAATTCACCCACAAAGTGAATTAACAGTCACTTTAAGCTAAAATGACCAAATTTCACTTTTGACTTAAATCTCCTAAGTCTTGAAAGCGAAATTAGACATAAAGTACAAGGTACATAGTACCAAAGTATTTCACACTTGTGGTTAGAGACTCAAAACCACAAGGGGACCACTTCTTAAGGTACACAAATATCAACAAAAAAGTTATGAATACTTGAGTTGATGTTGGTGCCAGGTTCCCGAAGTCTGAAGCAAGCTCCCAGATCATCATTCTACAGGTTCAGATCTTCTAGTACGGTTAGTTGGTTTTTTTTAATGATCACTTATGCTTAGGTTATGGTGAATTTTTTTACAGTCTCTTCACAATTCTTTCATTAATAGAAGTAAAGTATTGTTTCTCTATTTCTGGAAATTTTCATGAGTGTTTCATTGCAATATCTCTGCTTTCATTTTGTTTCCTTCCTAAATCTAGATCAGTGGTATCATAGAAGGCTACTCTTGATCGTTTTTCAATGCATGTCCCTGACAAGGTCCGAGTATATCCAGTTGGGTCTCGATCTTGTCTCTCTTACGGACAATCACTCTCACATGCCCAACAAACCCTCGATGGTGGCAGAAAAGAAAGACAACGGAGCAGAAGATTCTATTAACATGTTTCTTGAGCAAGCTCTCAGACGATAGAGGGACGAAATGATGGATAATTTTTCACAAATATCACCTTTTCACTCCTCAAGGCTCTCCCCGATGTCAAACATTGGTGGGAAACTTATTAGGAGTAAAGTTACACAGAGGAATTTGGAATATATGGGGTCGATCCCACTTGGAATTTTTTTGTGGATGCGGTCAAAGAACAATACTATCATGTTGATGACTATAAAGAATAGTACATAATCTAGACCACACTACAGCAAGAGAAGAGCCAAACAGTGTTAGAGTTCAAAAATACTTTCCATACCTTGCGCACCAAGATGGGTATCAAATATTCCAAGCGGAATCTAGTTCTAAAATACCATGGCGATATATAGAGGTACATCCAAACTGAAATGGATTTCCTAAACATCTCATCATTGGGTGATGCCTATTGATATGCTGTCAAAATCAAGCAGAAATTTAGGCACCAGAATAAATGGGAATTTGGGTCTGCAAATATCCCACAACCAAAGCCTGGTAAAGATGTCCCTAACCAATAACCTCTAGAAAACCAATCGAAGACATAGGAAAAAAATGGTAAAGGGAAGACGAAGAATGACATTGGGAAGTGGTGTGACTTCCAAAAAATTCCCAGAACAACACCGATGAATGTCACTCGAAATAGTCATTAGTGGTCGAGGTAAGAGACATAGATTCAAACCCTAATTCAGAATCCGATCCACAAAATATTGAAAACATATAGATCATTGATGCAGACCCCACTTCTAATTTTGCGGCCACAAAAATTCAACCAGAAGAATCAGTAGATCCTGACGAGGGGGAGTGCTTCTTCCATTCACAGATGTGGGTGGAGGGGACCCCATTGCATTTCATTGTTGATAATGGCAGACAAAAAAACCTCATCTCAGCTAAGGCCATCAAACATTTGGGGTTGTCGACAAAACCACACCCATATCCATACAACATTGGGTGGCTTCACCAGGGACGAGATCTCTATGTAAGCCAGTAGTGTCACCCGTCATATGGCATCCAACCCTTCAAGGATGTGGTAGTGTGTGATGATTCCCCTCTTGATGTATATGATGTTGTTTTGAGCCAACCATATATGTGGAGACGTCATGTTTTCTATGATTCTAGACCCTATAGTGTCATTATTACTTTGGCAGGTCAGCTCTATAGGATATCAGAGGTAGTTCTGGCTACTACTCCACCAAAACAGTGTTGCAAGGTAATCTCTCATACTGCAAAATTCATCCTCTTCACAGTCTGTTCAAAGGATGCACAAAATACCGCTACAATCATTGCAACCTCAAAACCTTCTATCCAACAAAAACATATTGTTATTCCACCTACAATGGTGCCTACACAATGCCTCATCAAACCCATAAACAACAGATTGGTGGAGCATATTCAACCCTGCCAGCAACAGGTGTGTGACAATATTCCACAGACCAAGCATCACAACTTCTAAGCTTGTTCATTCCTTTTTCATACAACTTTTTAATAAAATAAAAATTGCACACGCATTTTAGTGAAGAAAAATATTAGGTCTCCTTGTTTGACTGATGTAAAAGATGTAACGGTTGTTCACACTTTGAAACATTGTTGCTCTCATTAATTTTTTTGTTTGATTGTCGAATTGTTTTTGTGAGTCGTATTTGAGTCTCAAAACCCTCCCATACCATCAATGCATGCATCTACTATAACCATGTCAAATTTCAGTGCATGCAAGCACAAACTGAAAAAATTTCAACGTTGCGCCATTCATAGGTCACTATGCTCGAGGTCAAATTAAAGAATAATTTCCACTAATTACAACCTTGTAATGGTGTCATTATCATGAGTACACATAGACTAAATATTTCATTTATAGGGTCTATGTGGTGGTTTTAGACCCTGTGCATGGTTTGGGAGTCCTAAAAGCGTGTTTTATGCCTTAAGACATTTATAGTTCCTCCTCATACCATGTCCATTAATTGGAGAAGCATACCCCTTACACCTTGTACCCCTAAACCTTAAACCCCTTAACCACTAAACCATACCCTAAACCCTAATTAAAATATACATCTTATGTATACTTCTTCTCTTCTTAACTTGGTCTCTATTTTTTCATGTTTACGTAGAATATATCCATAAAGAAAAAATAATACATTATTTTTCGTCTACATTTAACCTATAAAAGTTTACAAAAAATTATGAAATATAAATACATATAATGAATAACTTACCAAGGGACAATATTCATGCCCGCCTCCAAGGTGTCCATACTCACTACAATGTTTTTTAGTTGTTTTACTGAAAGTCTCCTTCTATTATAGCCCTTGCCTTTTTTACAAGGGAAATATCATTTTCGATCACCCAAAGCCTCAACCAATGCAGATCTCAAGTCTCGTCCTTGTCCTCCTAGAGGAATTTTATGTGACATTTTTCCTTACCAAACTTTCAATGATGATCATTATCTTAAAAAATCAACCTTTGTATTTTAACTATTTCTAATGCAATTAAAAAAATAAAATAAAATTGTATTTCAACCTAAAAATATCTCTTATAACCTATGCAAACTGTCTCTAGTATAGGAAAAACGTTGAACGTCTTTAATATTTCAAAATTTTTAAATTTCTATATCACTTTTTTGTTGGAATTCCAACAACTATTGACCAAAGAGACGTTTCTTAACGGACAAAAATATTGACTTTGTCAATAGTTGGTAAGAAAAATCATTGACCCTTTACACCATCGGATATCTGATAGTTAGCTACCTGTAGCCGTCGGATATCCAAATCTAAATTCCATGTCGTCGAATAGTCGATGAATGTCGGACTTTTTTGAAAAAAATACAAAAAAAAACAAGTAAAATCTGGTGGTACGACCGATTTTATTTGTACTGTCAGAGTACGATGTCGGTTTTTTGTACATATGTAGTAGTGCAGTAATCCAAGGGAAGATTCATATGTCCATAGGAAAAACATTATGTAACAGGGACAGAGTACAGAAGGGGGAATTAAAGCTTCAGTACGTCTCTACAAATGAACATGTTGCATATATTTTCACTAAAGGATTGTTTAAAGGGAAATTTGAATACTTCATAAAGAAGTTGGGTGTAATAGAGAACACTTTCCTCACTAAGAGGGAGTGTTAGAATGTTATAATGAGCACATGTTCTCTAGTTGTGATAATAAGTTTAAGTTGTCTCAATGAGAGAATAAGTCCCAACCATTGATCTAGATCAAGATCTAATGGTTGAGAGTGTTTTCTAAGTATTCACATGGATCCACAAGAAATATAAAAGGGAACTCAAAGTATCCAATAAAGGGCACTACTTGAGTAAGAGTATGATCCAAGGTGGCTAGGAAGAGTTGAATCTACTTCAATCAAGGGAGGATAGAGATATCACAACCAAGGAGAGTTGTACTACTTTCGATCTATCATGATCAGGAAGGATCGAATCTATATGGTTGAGTAGGGTGGAGCTTCTCACATATAAGGGAGAGTCGTACATGTACGGTATGATCTATATGATCATATCATCCAGGAGGGAAGATCATGTTCAAGGAGGATAAGGAGGGTTAGCAAGAATTCGATCCTACGGATAAGATTTATTTGTTGAATGTATTGTACAATTTGTTTTTCCTTGGAAATTAAGAGATCGAAAGTCTTGTTGTTTTTTCCCCACATTGGGGTTTCCTGGATAAATCGATTTGTGTTCTTATGTGGCTTCTCTCTTTAATGATCATGTGAAATTCATTTAAGTTTAAATGTTTATATCTATGCACTTTACTAAGACATATTTATAGTAAATATTTTATCATAAGTGCCTAAAAAATGGGATGATATTAATAGCACATCCTTTTAATTCAAGGATTGATTTTAAGATTTGAGTTGAAATGAAGTCAATTGTTAAGGTCGTAGTTTCAAACAAGTTATAACTTTACCCCCAAAAAAACTTTGAGGTGTTACTAGTAGCCTTACTTTTTGATTTGAGGGTTCATTTTAAGGTTTTCGTTGTAACAATATCGATAGTGAAGACCATGATTCAAACAAGTTCTAACTTTAATCTTGAAAGGAAAAGGGGGTGCCACTGGGAACACCACTTTTCAATTAAAGAGTTGATTTTAAGGTTTTGATTCCAATGGTATTGATCATTAAGACTACAATTTTAAATAAGTTGTAATTTTAAATGTGAAAATAAAAAGGGGGTGCAACTAGTAGCATCGCATTTTGGTTCAAGTATTGATTTTAAGGTTTTTGTTTGAAACAACCATTATAAAAATTTTGAGGTAAAAAATGGGTTATCAACATCAACTTTAAAAGAACCAATAAGATTCAAGATGATGATGTCAACCATACAAATAAATAGTTTTGGAGGGAAATAAAGAAAACAGTTCTTTTATTATGTTTTCAACTTATCTCATTATAGTTTCACTCAAATTTCAAGTGTAGGTACTTGTTGGATGTGAAATTAAATTTTGCATCCAACTAGTACCCACTCTGTATACTTTTGATAGACCCATAGTGAGATAAAATGGTAAAAAAAAAA
>JZKD02S1638770.1:75555-87170 GCA_000966675.3 Picea glauca | reverse complement strand
ATATACACACACACACACAATATGCAAATTTACTTAAACACAACATGTAAAATTAACATAGAATTGGTACTTATCTTTTTTATAAAAGTCACTGACTGCTTGCAAACCTTCCACGAACCTCTCAGCCTTAGACCACGTTGCTCCTAGCTATCGGCAATGGGTCACCCCTCAGCTAGGACTAAACTCCACCTAGGGTAAAGTAAATCCTAGGCTAGGCTAAGACTACGGAAAGTTGCACAATGCAAGAGGAAGAATTCCCTCCAAGGAGTCTACTTACGCTCATCGCTCGCAGGCTCTCATTCCCCACATGCATGTCCCACCCCGGGGTTATACACCTGCATTGTTCCACAGTCCATTGGGTGCTCCACTTCCCTTAAAGGGCTTCAGCAACAGGTAGAATGAGGAATTATCAGAGCTATGTAGTTGTTGTTGGACTCCCTCCAGGAAAAATCACTTCCCCAACAATCTCTCTCACCTGGAGAGAGTTGTTCACAAGCCTAACAACCAACTTCTTCAATCCACTGGCCTGACAAGCCACCTCTTCAAAACCACAGGCCTAACAACCTGCTTCTTATGTCCAACTCCTAAGACAAACTTGCAAGGGCGAAGGAAACAGTAGAACTCGAGTAAGGCATGGTACGTCTCAACAAAATACCAATGAGCGCAAGTTACAGAGGTTCATGATGGAAGAGGGTTCAACAATGGTAGAAAATGGTTTATTGTTTGTCTGCTCAGTGCGTGAGTGAATAGGCAAAAGATGGTCAGAATGGTGAGTGAACGTGTGAGGAAAGATAGAAAGAATGGTCGACAAACCCCCACAACGACGGATTTCCCCCCATAAAATTTCATGCGCCCATGTTGACACATGGCTCTCCAAGAGCTCATTCCTCTCCACTTGGAGTTCGTTCCTCTCCCAAAGGAACTTAGGATAACAGGGTTTATTTCCCAAACCTTAGTATTTTAGGAATATACATTATAATATTCCCTTAGGTTAAGCCCTCAAGCTTAGCCCCTTTTTCCTAGCCTCTCAGTGCCTTCCCTTTCCTTTCCTAGTGGATCTTAGTCCCCCATAACTCTTTCTTCGTGGTTGGTCTACACACAATGTTTTTTTTTTTATCAATGATCTACATAATTACATATACAAAAATAGGCGCATTGGCCTTAGCATGTAGGCTCTTCGACCTAATAAACACATAAGCCTCCCAGCTTATAAGCATGTGTCTCACCATTCTATAAACATAATTAAACATCATTACAATTCATCAAGTGCTCGGCCTTGGGGTATTACAATCCCCTCCCCTTATTTATGCATTGTCCTCGGTGCATCATATTTACATATTACAACAAGATTTTCAAAAATATTCAAAAAGATGTGGGTATTCTACCCGCATAGCATCTTCATGCTCCCAAGTTGCATCCTCAGGATCGTATCAGATCCATTGGACCTTTACAAGCCCTATGGCTCGATTCTGAAGTTGTTTGATTTTTCGGTCTAGAATGCGTTCCGGATGAACTTGAAAAGTGTTTTCTTGCTCCACTTGAATCACATTCCAATCAATAACATGATTAGCATCAGGTATATATTTCTTAAGAAATGATACATGGAATACATTATGTATAGACATAGATGCAGAAAATGCAATCATATAAGCTATTGGTTCAATCCTCTCTAGGATTTCAAACGGCCCACAATATTTGGCTGCCAACTTGGAACAGTTTCCCAACTTCATGGAACTTATGTTGTCCTTCACATGATCACCCACTTTAAACTCCCTATGAGTTCTACCCTTGTCAGCATAGCTTTTATGTCTGTCTTGGGAAGCGTTTAAATTATGTTTAATCTTTAACATTTGCTCTTCCATTTTCCTGAGAAGCTCTGGCCCAACTATTTCTCTATCTGTTGGGCTGTCCCAGCTTATTGGTGTGTTGCACTTTCTTCCATAAAGTGTATCAAATGGGATCATCTTCAGTGATGCTTGGTACCCATTGTCCTAAGAAAATTCTACCAAGTGTAGGGAATATTCTCATTTAGATGGTTTGTGCATCACATACATCCTTAGCATATCCTCTATCACTTGGTTAACTCTTTATGTTTTCCCATCAGACTCGGGATGATAAGATGTGTTGAAGTTCAGATTTGTTCTAAACCCTTTGAATAATCTTCTCCAAAACTTTGAGGTAAACTTTGGGTCTATGTCAGACACAATTGTCTTGGGTATGTCATGCAAGTGTGCTACTTCCCTCATATAAATACCAGCAACATTGGTTTCCTTGTGAGTAACCTTCATAGGAATCAAATGGGCAACTTTAGTAATCTTGTCCACCACTACCATGATAGCATCATGTTGCTTTTTTTTTATGAGAAATTTGATGATGAAATCCATTGTCACCACTTCTCACTTTCACTGAGGAATGGACAATGGCTGCAACAACCCAGTTGGGTGTCTATGTTCATCCTTGACCTTTTGACACTTGACTAGCCAATAATATTAGCTCTTAACTGTTGCAACTGTTTTCTGATATCCTGAGTTTCTAGCATAAGGTACATTGTGAATCTCTTTCAAAATCATACTCCTCAATTCATGAGAATTGGGTACATAAATTATGTTCTTGTACAAGAGAATTTCATCATTTCCCAATTCATAATCTTCAACTTTCTATTGCATTTTACCTTGTTGTAATTTTGTACCAACTCCATGTACTGCAAATCTACTTTTGCAGCCTCATAAATTTTTCCTTTAAGATCAATTTGATACATGCTAATGGTTGTAGCATGCAGTTCATGCACTCTCTTGCTGAGTACATCAGCCACTTTGTTCTATTTTCCTTTGATGTGCTTAATATCAAAGTCATACTCACAAAAGAATTCCAACCATCTTCTCTGCCTAGCATTCAAAGTTGGTTGATCAAACAAATATTTCAGACCATTATGGTATGTCCTCATCTCAAACCTCTTTCCCATGAGGTAGTGCCTCCACTTCTTCAAGGCGTGCATTATGGCTGCCAACTCCAAATCATGAGTGGCATAGAGCCTTTCATGCTCTTTCAATTTTTTACATTCAAAACATATAACAAGCCCATTCTAATTGAGGACTCCACCCAATCCTTCTTTGCATGCATTTGTGAAAACCACGAAATCTTCATTCAAATCAACAATCCTCATAATTGGAGCATTGGTTAACAACTGCTTCAATTGTTGGAATCTATTTTCAAATTTTGTTGTCTATTGAAACTTCACCCTCTTCCTTTGCAAGGAAGTGATTGGGTGAGCAATTCTTGAAAAATCTGCAATGAATCTTGTGTAGTAGCCACTAGAACCATGAAGGATCTGACTTATGTCACATTCTTAGGTGTTGTCCACCCTTTAATGGCCTCAATATTTTTAGGGTCCACTATTATCCCTTCTTTGGATATGATATGCCCCATATAGCGAATTTGGTTTTGATAAAATGAGCACTTGTTCAATTTGGCATACAATTGGTGCTCTCTTAACACTTGTAACACCATCCTCAAATGATGATCATGTTCTTCTTCTGACTTGGAATATACAAGGATGTCACCCAAAAAGACAATGAAAAACTTGTGTAAACATTCCCGGAAAACACCATTCATTAAGCACATGAAAACAGTTGGTGCATTTGATAACCCAAATGGCACCACTGTGAATTCGTAATGACCATACCTTGTCCTGAAGATGGTCTTGTTGATGTCTTCATCTCTTATCCTTACTTGATGATATCCTGACCTGAGATCAATCTTTGAGAATATCCTTGCATCCTTTAACTGATCAAAGAGATCATCGATCATTGGCAAAGGATACTTGTTCTTTATAGTCACTTTGTTCAATTGTCTGAAGTCGATGCACAATCTCAATGTCCCATATTCCTTCTTCACAAACAAGACTGGGGCACCCCAAGGTGACACACTTGGGCGTATATACCCCTTCTTTAGAAACTCTTCAAGCTGCATTTGCATCTCCTTCAGCACTGGTGTACTCATTTTGTAGGGAGTATTTGACATTGGAGTTACTCCAGGCATCAAATTTATAGAGAAATCAATATCTCTCTTTTGGGGTAGTCCTAGTATCTCCTTTAACACATCCTCAAAATCTTTTAGAACTACATGATCCTCCATATTTGGCACCTTATCCTTAGGTGATTCCTCCATATCGGTTGCGAATATTTGACAACCCTTCTTATAACACTTCTTCAACTGCATTGTTGATATCTCTCAGACTGTAACTTCCCTTGGAATTTCTTGGATTGTTCTTGGGTTCCCTTCCTCGTCCATGCAAGTAAATGCCTTGCTATGACAGTCTAAGACAACATGGTGTTGGTCCAACCAATCCATACAAATTAGATATTCATATGAACCCAATGGCATGATGTTCAAATCTATCTTGGTACTTAGCCCATTCATGTCCACTGGACATGATTTAACCAGCTCATCTCTTTACTCCTGTAGCCAGTTATACCAGCCAAGATTTCACATGCTTACTTCTTGGCAATTTCAATCTTTCCACTACCTTAGGATCTGTTGGAGCCGCCCTTGTTTTTACCTTGCACAATTTTCAATTTTTGATAACTTGGAATCTAAAGATTGATTTTTCTTTTCCTTCCGAGATCTTAAGGTTCTGAAATCTTTTCGCCTGGACAGAAATGTTTTCTACTTTCAAAACAGATCCATTTTCGCGAGTAAGTTCGCTCTTTTGTTTCATTTCGGGGTCTCGTAAGGTCGGATACATTAAACCTTGAGTTCACACGTCCCGAGTCACGAAACGGCGAAATCGTTTTCAATTTCCTCCCAAGACATTAACTAGGGTAAATCTTATAACTCATGAGTGGACGTTGTCGGGGAGTTCACGTCTCGACATTCGTCAAACCCAAGTTTCTGTTCTTACAACCCCGAGAGCCGAGAACGCGATAATTCTTGCGATAACCCTGGTCAAGGATTAAAGGTCAAAAAACTAACCATGGTTAATTTTGGTGCTCGGCGTTTCGCCACTCGTCACTTTCTTTCGTAAAGTTAAGGCGCCTAAAATCCCGACACACGAGGTTGCGACATGATTGTGGCAAGATTAATTAGTAACCTAATCTAAGATTTTCTTCCCGTATTTTCGGTCTTAATTATTGCCACATCGCGGTATCGCGACTCGGCATACCATTCTCCCAAAAATCTGTCTTCGAACTTCCGAGTCACGATATGGCGAATAAATTAATTATGCAATTAATAATGCTCCAAACCATGATTACTATTAATTGAATCCAAGTCGGCCCTCGTAGTCTCGCGAGTGGAAGAGTCAAAATATTAAAAATAAATTCACGATGCAATGAACAACGAGAAAATTATTTAAGTTGCTAAGATTTGAAATTTTAAATTAAAACGAGATGTGTTCCGTCCCGCGCATCGAGGTTTGCACATTTCACGAGGTAGCTACTTACTCGCCATACCCCGACTGCCTATCAAGCCGCCGAACATTGATGACATTAATTAAGAATTAGGGTAAATCCACGAATAAACAAGTTCAGATTTACGCAATAAATTCTTTCTAATTGTGATTTGACAAACTTAATTCGAATAGTACAGAGTTTTCAAATATATACGGGAGTTTCATTTTATTTTTAACATTTCTCATAAGCGCACGGAGCTCACCTTTCTCCTAGTGAACTAATCTCTGTATGTATACACAAGTCTATCGCAGAAGAGCGAAAACACAGGTTTTAGACATGGCTCCGAGGAGAGCAGCGAAGGCGAATATCGAGGTTGCAGGGCAAGGCCCCGATAATGTCTCCGACACTTCACCCCAGAGCGGCGGTTCATTCCCTAGCTGGTCATTCGTTTTAGATATTCTACAATTCGATTTGGTAAATTACTCAGACTCTGATGACAATGATAATGAAAAGGATGACCTGAACACTAAATACAAGATAGTTGTTCAGTCTGGAATGCACCGGGTTGCAACCAGACCACGGTTGTTGCCATATTACGACATGATCCGATGGGCGTTGGACCACGTAGACCTACCCACCAGAGCTATCATAAATGATCAACGGGTCACGGTCGGGACTTTTAGGCCAGAGCATATCCAAACTATGTACAAACTCCCAGCAACATCTGAATAAACATATAACGTTGAATTCCTGGAGGGATTCAAAAAGAAGGAATGCACTAAGTTTGACAAAACCATGCCCGGTTTGATAAAATATTGGGTTTCACGCTCTGCGAAATTCAGAGTCAATGACCAGGGCATTTATTCAATTGCTTCGCTGGAGCCACAGTATATGTATGTGGCAATGATGACGTGCCCACTGTTTGGAAAGGAGGATACAACGCATTTCTGCGTTGCCTGGGTACCTCTCATATTTCGGGTAGCAGAAGGTTGCTCACTTAATTGGGCAAAGATACTCTCGGACAGTCTTTTAAACAGGGTCACCGATTACCAAGAGCAGAAAGAAAATGGAAGACCATCCTCTTTTTTCATGTCTGCGTATATCATGGATGCAATATGTTCTATGACTCCATTCCCTTTGATGAACTGGGCTTGAGTCCAGCCCAAGAGAAGCCTGCACATGAGTATCACGACAAACTGTGGGAAGGTAAAGCAAACAAATTTATTTATGAAGTTTTCAACTGGGTGATGGTGCCCCTGCACATCACCATTTTTGGTCGTTTGCCACCTCGCATCTTGGATAGCATTGCTGCAAATTTGAGTAGCATCGTGGACTGGTACGTAGAAGCAGAGTTTTCCTACTTAAGAGTGTTCGGAGTTGTTGTTCCCCCTCTTGCACTACCACTGTTCATCCCCGACAAGATGGCATGTCGCGAGATTGCCCGACAAACGGTGATCGGCGGAGTAAGTAAAGAGCTCAAAGAATCATCGAAGAAGGTATGGTCGTTTTTCACCGTTCGGCTAAATTCTTATTCTTTATTGGATTTTGGACATGCTAAAGTTGAGGCTGCAACCTTAGAAGACTTGAGTTTTGTCTCTATTGAGTATAAAAAGCATGATCCTCAGAAAATTGTAAGCACCCATTTGTCAAATTGTGGGTTGAAGAAGTTTGAACAYGAGTKTTCACCCTYGGATGATATTTTYYGAGGGGCRAGGTCCTATGGGGAAGTRCTAGTYCRGATCAKATCTTTAGCACCCGAGGACATGGCCTCTGTTTTAAAGTTTCWSGAGCATAGAAAAAGATGTCTCCCCGTTGTGCTGGGAGGTTTGGGTCTTTTCGAGGAAAAAGGGAAGGATGCTGAAAGTTCTGAGAGGCAAATTTCTAACCCCGAAAAACATCAGGAAGGGGAGCATAAGAATAATCCCGAAACAGAACAAGAGACTACAGACCCGCCCAAGGAACATAGCCCAAAGGTGGAAGTAAGAAACACAGACCCGCCAGAAATTCAGAATCCGGACACTGAGACGATGACCTCTGATCCTCCGAAGGAGCAGGACTCACTCGTCACACCAGGAAAGGCGGCGAAGAAAATCGGGGAACCCATCACTTCTGTCACCCCTTTGCAGTCGACACAAGGGAATATAGAAGAGGGATGGATTTTCGGTGAGGAGCTAATGCCTATGAGTTCTTTTTTGACAAAAAGAGGAAAGCTGTTGTGAAAAGGGAGTTCTACCAGGATGAAGTATCAACAGCTAAAAAATTCAAAGTGATGACAGATGGAAAGAATAAAAAGAGTGAGGAATTCTCCACAGAGATCGCAGGGACGCTAGGAGCGTATGCGTCGGAAAATCAATTCTCGATCGGGATGTTGAAAAATCATCTCAAAAGAAAGAATCGCCTGATCAAGACACTCGAAGCCCGAGTAGCTTAGGCCGCAGAAAGCGCTAAGAGTCAGGCGAGTGGAGAAATAGACCTAGCCCAATTGGCTGATTAAAAGGAAATTGAAGTCCTCAAAACCAAGTTGGAACAAGCGAATTCAGTGATCCGAGATGGTAGGGTACAGGCAAGTCAGCAGAGGAGTATGATCACAGGGTTACAGGCTCAGTTAGAGGTTGCTGAAAGCAAAACGATCGACGTCGAGGGGTTTAAATCCCGAGCGATTGATATCAGGGGAAAGATATCTTCTGTACAACAAAGTCTGTTAGACAAAGTGGGGGTGATCCGAGAAGATTGCGTGTTAATGCATCATATTTCAGAAAATCTGACTGTCAAAGAAAGGAACGCAGAGGCTGCTTGGGTCGTTTTTCAAGAGGCGGTGATAGCTACCAACAACAGGTTTTCGGCAGATTCTCCAGGACTCACCATCGTTGAACAAACAAGAGGTAATATTATGTTAAAATATTGGGAACATAATATTACCTTAAGCAAGGAACAGGCTCAAAAAGTAACCAATTCATTACAAGAAGCCTTCAATGCCATAGATGGAGAACTGCTAGGAATGGAGAATGGAGGTGACTCAGAGACGCTAAGGCAAATGAATGTAGATCATATCTCCCTCGATCTAAAGGAAAAGAATGAAAGAGATTCGGTGCATATCTCTAAGATGGACAGGGTAGATATGGCTCAAGTTGATAAACATTTGATTCAACCGAGCGCACAACTCATCGCTCTTCACATCATTGACGCACAAATAGGTGATAAACTTCCATAGTTGGCTCAAGAGTGTTATTTCGCCGAGGCCAGCTGTCAAGCAGAGCCTTCACAGCTTGTATCCTGGTTTGTGGAAAAATGTATCATATGTACCGAATCCACGCAAAGACAAGCACCTGGCACTTTTTGAAAATAGAGTAGAAGAGATGGAGTGATTTCGCTCCTCCCAGCTGTCAAGAGGAACCTTCGCAGCTTGTATCCCAGTTTGTGGACAAATGTATCATATGCACCGAATCACGCGAAGGCAAGCACCTGGCACTTTTTGAAAATAGAGTAGGAGGGAAAATTTGTATAAATAGATCACAAAAAGAAGAGAAAAAGGCTGGACCTTTTTGAGACTGATTTGTAAATAGAGTTTTGGCATTAAGAAGTTAATACAAGCAAATTTGAAGATTCCCGATTTCGTCTCGATTGTATTACAAGTTTGTTTTCTTTATGTTTCATGTTTCATTTTATTCCACTTCTCATAATTGATGTGTATCGCTATACTTTAGTACGACCACTACTATAGCGAAGGGATTTCACCTTTCTGTAATTGGTTATTGTCTTTCCTCTGCACCATCTATCAGCGGGTGTAAGACCAATTTGCATTTATAGAATTATATGTTTATTTGCACTGTGTCGGTTATTTCCATACTAATATCTTCTTCTGTGTATGTGTGAGTTTTTCTATTAACAGGAACCTTATGTATCTGCAGCTTAATGTTTTTCTTTCATACTCATCTTTTTATTAAAAAATAATATTGTTACGGGAAAGGGCCTTCTGTTTGCATTTCTATTTTATTCTTAAAGTTAAAATTTCTCTTTCTTAAAACCAAAATTGGAACAGCGTTAAAATCTCTCCCTAAATCGTTTCCATGCTGGTACTGTTCCTCAAATGATTGTCCCTGCAGCAACTCAACCTAATATTCAACCCGAACTCTCTAATCAAAATCATATTGCTTTAAATCTCTTTGACACAATCCTTAAAACTGCTAACACCTGGGAGGAATTAGAACGTTCATGGGCAGCCATTGAACAAGATATTACTACCTAGGAACAGTTGGAAGCTAGACAACAAGAACATAGAAATCCTCATTAGTTTCCAATACCGAAGGTTAGTGTAATCCTTTATCAACCTTTAGTATACATTCGGATTCCTTGACACTGTACTTTAAATCCTTAAGTACAGACTCAGGAACAACATCTTTCTGGCGCTGTTTCCGGGGAACGAAGTTACGAAATCTTTTCCCTAGGAAAACGACAAACTATTTCGTGGATAGTGTTACTCTTTGATAGTGAACATAGAGTGCACACAGTTTTAAGGCTTTTTTAACAAAAAAATATTTCACTTGGCGACTCCACTGAAACACAAACTGGCGTCTGGTAGAAGGAATACCAGACAGAACCTAGGTGGCAAGCCGATTACGCCTGTTAATGATCCGAGCAAGAGGCTCGTCTGAGGCAATCGCTACCGTTCATAAGCCCAAAAACCCACTTTTAAAGACTAAATTCCTTTCAGAACCTCCTACTTCCTCCAGCCCTCTGTCTGATACTAGAGATCCGAAAACAAACTACTCTGAATTTAGGAGTGAGATCCATCAGACTTTCCCATCTATAAACAAGGGAAATGGTCCTTTAGAAAGATCGTTGTCATTTGACATACCAGCCTTTCTTCGACAGAACTTCCCAGTCTCACCTGATTCAAAAGAGTGTGTTACACCCTCATTTCCTACTCCCAAGTCGATGGCAGGCATCGGAGGAGGAGGTGGAAGACAACAGAATGTCCCTCCTCCCGGAGTATTTGCAAAAGTAGCAGTGAGATACGCTCCCCTGGTTTTACCCGTTCCCCTTCATGATTTACCTGAAAACTACATCAAAAATCTTCCTAAGTTCACTGGGGAGGGAGATCTAACCACAGTCGAGCATATAAACTTTTTTGAACAGTTCGCATACATATGTGGTATTGAGCACGAGTATGTCTATTTGAGACTACTTGTCCAGACCTTCGAAGGACAGGTCCGAACTTTGTTTCAGAGTCTTCCTGCAGCTTCTATTCGGACATATGATGCTTTGGAAGATGCTTTCCTCAGACAATGGGGAGATCGAAAGGATCACTTATATTACCTTACCGAGTTTGGGTCCCTAAAGAAAAAGAAATCAGAAACCGTTATGGAATTTATTCTGAGATTTAACAAACTTTATAATAAAATTCCAACCGTTGTTAAACCTTTTGAACCCTCAGCTAAAGTAACCTTTGCAGGGGCTTTCGAACCTGATTTTGCATTGCTTTTGTGAGAAATAAGAGGAGCCACCCTGAATAGAATGCAAGACGATGTTGTCGAAATAAGATCTAATATGATGGCTTCAGGTAAGTTAAAGGCTAAAGTAGAAACAATCAACCGTGAAAATAGACGCTATAGGGAACCAGCGGGTCCTTCCGGGTCAAATAGATACACTGACGACATAGTAGATGATATGGCCCGAATAATTAAAGAATTGTCTAAAAAAATCTCTAGGATGGAGTTGGATCAGGCTAAAGTTGATTCCTCTAATAAAAAGGACTTCAGGAGAAACCCAAATCCCCAAAATAAACAGAGGCAAATAAAGAATGAAGATCAAAAAATACAAGCTCCACTAAAAAACGAAAATTTTATAGGAGCAAATGACCTCCAAGATTTCGGAGATTCGGAAGATGAAGTTGCGTGTTTCGGTGATGAATGTTCCCAGTCATTTTTTACCAGGGAAGACTATGAGAAATCTTTAAGTACCTCTCAACCTTCTAATAAAGATGAAGAAGGTGATCATCCCGACCTCTGCGTATCTCAACCAGAAATAGAAATGATAGCGGCTGATTTCCAACCCAAATACAATCTAAGATCAAAAAATAAGACCACCTCAACTGACCAACCTAAAAAATACTTCAAAAGGGACAAGCTCATGAACCTCCTTTGGAAGAAACATTGTTACCCAGCAATAAAATCAAGGTAGCAAAAACTCAAGAGTCCGACGTGAAAAAAGTTGAAACCCAAACAA
>JZKD02S1638769.1:729716-756689 GCA_000966675.3 Picea glauca | reverse complement strand
CAGTTTCTTGGTTCCGCCGCTGTTGTTATTTTGAGTATATGTAGGCATTTTTGCCATTTTTGTATCTATCGATGGTAGAGCTAAGCTCCCGACTGTAAAGTTTCAGCCATACTCTAGTTTCCTGGTTATGCCTCTGTGTTTGAGACTTCTTGGTTTATAACAAACAGTTTCCTTTCTTATCCATCTTGGTTTCATCTTTTGCTGGGGGGTTCACAGTTGAAGGATTCACGTGGACTTAACAATCTTATTGCGATACAGGATTTGTTGCGACATCTTTGTATTCTCTGGTATTTGTGTTTGAATATAAAAGGATTTTGTATTTGAATGCATTTATTCTTCAGTCTGTTGCATACCTGATGTCTGTGATAGACCATTGCGCCCTTCTCGCGTAAGTCTTCCGCCTACTCACCTTTTTACTACGACTCACTGTTTGGAGTTTATCAGGACCTCACTCGTTCATGCATGCCTGGTCTAGTTTCTGAGTTGAGATTGTGTTGTTTTGAGTCTTTCCTCCATTTGATCACCCTTTAAAAAAACCGTGACATTTAATCTGATGGGCTTCGGGCTCTGCTCCTGCTAGCAATCCAGGAGTGACTTCCGAAAGCCAACACCGTGATTAATAATTATGCAATTGAAACTAATTTATCATTCCTAGCATTCATGTCTCTGCATCCTCATCTTTATTGTGCTCTCCATCAAATGTAGGGGAATTGATTTTGTTCATTTCTCTCTATAGCTCATCCACCCTAGACCTCTTCTTATGCTTCCTGGTAGAGGATGGGCTAGAAATACTATGTGATTTCCTAGTTGAATTCCTTAGGGAATGATAGTGATATCTGCCACCACTTCTTTCTCTTCTCCTCTTATTATGAGACATGTGACTCCTTGATTTACTTGACTCAGTCTCCTTATCAATAATCTTCTCTATTATGTCCAGGCTCTGCATCTACTTGAGGTTGAAACCTTCTTGCGGCTCCTTGGATTTCATAAGCCTCTCATTATTAGTTTTATATCTTTGGACATATTTTTGTAGACTCTTTATGGTATTTACCCATTTCATGTTTTCTTCCTTGCCTTCTCCATGTCCATTCAAATTTTTACTTTCATTACCCATACTGACATACATCCATCGGATATCATCTTCATGGTTGTAAGACCTCTGTGCATATTCAATGCCTCCCATGCTTCTGAAATCTGTGTTGATACTATTCTAATCTAATTGTTGTTAACTCTACAAAATGTGCATGAAAGAAGATTTGTTAGACTAAATAATTATGAAAACTATAAAGACTAGGCACATTTATGCTCTATGAGAGTATCAAATCCTTTCTTCTGATTCCTTGTGAAATTAACAGTCTAATTTAATTTTATGGGTGAAAATTTGGACTCATTTTTCCAAGACCTTTCCAATGAGTGATTCCTTACTCCATTCTAAGTTATAAGAAGAAAGTTACAGTCATTGAAAATTTCCCATTAATTCTGTCTATTCATCCCTCAACCAAGTGAAATTCTGAAGTGTGTTTATGAATATTTGTACCTTCTCTTTTGTAATTTTGGTAGTATCCCAACTGCGTTACTTCATCAACATATTTTTGACAACATGTCCAAGTTTCACCTCTATCTGGGTTTTTGGCTGCTAAAAACAACTTGTTGAAGTTTCAGACCAATTAATATTTTTGGTCCTGGATGCTACAGGTACCTTATATGAACCCTTATACATTTATATGCACCCATAATTTTAATTTATCTCCACGATTTTCTTCTATAGCTCAATAGGTTTTTGTAGACTACTCTTGTTCCCTAATCCGATTCTGGAGAAAGAAGTTATGGCCCTCAGAAGTTAATTGGGTCTTAAAATTTACTCTCCATTGTTTGGGCTATAACTCCCTCATACTAACTCTGTTTAATGAATGGTTTACACCATTAGCAATATCTCTCTGAGATATATTATTTAAGATGCAAAAAATCTATATCCTAGAAGTACATACAATTTCAAATTTGACTTTTCGAAAACATCATTAAGGCCTCTAAAAATGGCCTGCAAGTTAAACACCCCAAAAATCACTCAAATGTTTTGGTAATTTTCATTTTTTTTTAATAATTTCTACAAAATTTAGTTGGCTTGTGCTAACTTGGATGTTGACATGTCATCCTAAGTCCACCTGGCATTTTGAAGTGGTTCCCTGTCAGCCTACGACCACCATGGATTTTCCTGTCGTCCCTTACCTCCTTCCTGTATAGGTGCGCATACTGATATTTTTTTTTATCTTTTGTGGGCCCCAGAACCCATGGAACTCATTCATTGGGCCGTGGGAATGGGAGCACCCCATCCTCACCCATTCACCATGTGCGCACGAAGTTATGTGTCCTTTTGATCGAATGGTTGACGATCGAAGGGCACTGACGATGATCGATGGCCCACATCGCATTGTATCCCCCCTGCCCTACCAAACGTTAACAAAGTGGTGAGGGGATGAAAAACCTAGCCAAGGTTGTAACACACCCATGACAACGAATAATTTTTTTTTCTCTTTTCTCAAGGGACAGAATCTCAAATTCTAAAGCCAAACAATTCTCTACGACTGGATGGTCGCGTTCTATAGTTAAACGTAGAACCTTTTAGTTTCTTAGTGAAGGTTTAAGGGAATACACGACCTTCCCCTTCACCCTATTGTGAAAACTCGAAGTGTCGGGCATTAACTCCTTTTGTGTCTCGGTCTACGTGATTAATTTCCAGGCGCAAGTTTCTCTCAAGCGACCATGGGCTATGACCACCCGTGTACCCAAAAGGTGTTTTGGGACTTTGCATGTCGGGTATTCTACATGTGAGTTACCCTGACTTTCCCAACCTCTGAAATCTAGTAGGGCCCTAGCACATGATATCTCTTCCCTTATCATTCTCCATGTGACCACTACCTGCAACCATAGGATTAACCTAAATGATGTGTCGCGTTTCACGACTTTGGAACTTCCGATGCAAGGCACCCAAACTCCTCCAACTCCCAAGTTTCGAAAGGGGCTTAAAAACTGTTAGCTCCCTCCTTTGGCCTCCCTCCATGTGACCATTTACTATGACCCAGAGCCTAACTCCAAGGCGCATCGTAACTTCGCATAACGTGAGTTCTCATGACTTCCCTCTCTGAATTTTCTACCCTGTGAGTCAGTGAAATGCTAAGATCTCGCCACGTGCCCTCCTTAATGGATGACCATAATAAAATCATGATTTTTCAAATCGTGAGTTCGAACAGTTATTCTCTTTGACCTTCTTGCTCTGCAAGTCAACGAAATGATGAGATCTCACCACGTGTCCTCCTCAATGGACGACCATGATCAAATCATTATTTTCGCATATCGCGAGTTCGAACAGTTAATATATTTGACCCCCTTTCTCTGCGAGTCAGTGACATGATAAGATCTCGCCACGTTTCCTTAATGGATGACCACGATCAAATCAGAACTTTTGTTGTGCACCTTCCTCCGGATTCAACGACTATTGGTTTGCGCGCTTCAGATCTGACGGCTCATATCCATTTTCCTCCTGCTCTCACTTCTTGCTGTCTGAACGTGGATTTCGACTGCCCAAATCTCCTCCTCCGCAACTGGGTCCTTAGGGAATTTTTAATTCCCCACATACTCCTTGCGTTAATCCATTCACATCATATCGATGATCCATGACCTTCCTCTATCTAACGGTCTAGATCACATCGCAACATCTGGTTTCAGAAGTTTAGTCACACCAAACTGCGACTCTCCCGATGTGCAAACTTGCAAAAACTGAAGTAGACAAGGCATTAACACCTGCTCTCCTTCTTCAAATCCAACGGTCGTGACAGACCTTGGATCCTCCCTAATGGATCTAATCCACTCATATACCAAATGAAAGGGTATTCCCTTTGATACCTAAATGTCGCTATCTTTCCTAAGCTTTGTCAACACTGAAGGATTAAGATAATTGCACTCCTTCTCCTGGACATAACACCCAGGGGGGTCTTCTATACATCTCTTGCACTCCTTCATTTAGTCTAGAATTTAGGTGGCTCTTAGTCTCTACTTGCCTCACAGGGAGCCTGTGCATATCCGCACTACCTCTCCTGAGCTTAATAGACTTTGTCCTCGCAGTGATTGCGGGATTTGACCTTCGCAATTAGGGAAGTACCCACTCGACTCTATGATAGGGATGCAACTCCCTGGGAAGGTGATTTTGAGGAATTTAACTAGAACATATGGGAAATCAAGAAGATTTAGAATTTCTCAAGGACGAAAGCACACTCTTAATTTAATATTTCAATGCAGAAACCATTTACAAGCATACAAAAACAAGCTTGCATCCATTATTTCCAATTTAGAGTTCAAGGCATAAAAACACTTATCAGAAACATAAAGTGTGAGAAGAATGCTGAGAGGGGTTCTCATTTCCACCCAACCATAGTCTCAGTCACTCCCAATGGATTTATCACTGGCCACCCTTGAGCTTAAGCCATGATGCTCTGAGATTCAATCTCTTACTTCCAACTCAACGAAAGTTAGGGATGAAGGTTACTCTCCTTCTCCCCATATCGGAATAGGTAAGGATGAAGGTTACTCTCCTTCGCCTGTCTCTGTATCCCTATTCCCTATGATCATAACTCATTTGTTCACTTTCGATCCTTCCTCGAACCTGAGATCTCTGCTCATGTCTCTGCACTCTTCACAGGCCACCCCCTCTGTCCACCACGCTTCCCTTCTTGCCTCTCTTAGAAAGGTTGTGAGTGGCTTGAATCCCCTCGTAGGTGGTTAGGTCCGAAAGCCATACCGATGGGTAGTCTGCCCCATATCTCATTAACTGTTGAGGAGGCCCTTCCCACCTACCATCCTGATGGGAATTCATTCCTGGTGAGAGGGTTGTTTTGATCTGAGAAAAATTAACTCCAACATGGTACTGGTTCAGTGGAGGTTAACACAACCATTTCGGGTCCCCTCCACCACCTTTTCATTAGAAATTGTGGTCTCTCTCTCTTAGCAAATCCCCTCTCTCAGTAGTCATGCAACACGTAACATTTTCTATTAAAATAATCAAAATTTACATTCATCGACCTTCTACACAAGGTTCATCAAATCAAACGTTCAAACTTTTAAGTTTTCCATGGTTCCTCGGTCCATACATTTATATTTACAGCTGGGGGAAACAGGGTGTTACAAATCCCTCCCCCTTAAAGTAATCATCGTCCTTGATGTTCTATCTATCAACATGATATGTATGTACATAAGTAAACAAAATCAGAAATGTTTGCCTCATGGCATCTTCCATTTCCCACATAGCCTCATCTGGGCCAAAGTGTTTCCATTGCACCTTGACCTGTGAAATGGTTCGATTCATGAGTGAGGTTTCCTTCCTATATAATATGCATTGGGTTTCTGGCAGGAATTATCCCTCCGGTTCCACTTGGATCACATACCATTCAATTATATGATTAACATCATGTACATATTTCTTCAATAATGAAACAAGAAAAACATTATGTGCCTTTATAGTGGGATTAAGTGCTAGCCCATAGGCTACAGGTCCCACTCTATCTAAGACTTCAAAGGGTCCACAATATTGAGGTGACAACTTGGCACAAGCTTCCATTCTCAGGGAACTCTTCCTGGGTCTAACTCTAAGATAGACATGGTCTTCGGTCTTGAATTCTCTAAGAGTTCTCTTTCTGTCGGATAACTTTTCTATCTATCCTAAGAAATATTCATATTTTGTCTTATATGAACCACTTGTTGTTCCATTTCCTTCAACATGTCGGGTCTGAATGTAATTATGTCCACTGGATTTCTCCAACTGATTGGAATCTTGCACTGTCTACCATAGAGGGCTTCAAAAGGGCTCATCTTCAAGGATTCTTGATAACCGTTGTTGTAGGAAAACTCTACCAATGGTAGGTATATTTCCCACTTCTTAGGCTGATGCATTACATGCATCCTTAGCATGTCTTATACTATATTGTTCACTCTTTCTATCTATCCATCAGTTTGGGGATGATAAGTTGTGTTGAATAATAATTTTGTCTCCAAACCGGCCATTAGGGATTTCAAAAAACTTGAAGTGAATTTGGTATCTCGGTCATATACAATTTCCTTGGGCATGCCATGCAATCTAAACATATCCTTCATGAAGATGTTGGCAATATCTATCGCCTTGCAATTTGTCTTGACATGGATGAAATGAGAAAACTTGCTCAACTTGTCTGCCATGACCATGATGGAATCATTTTGCTTGGTCGACCTCGGTAGTCCAGTGATGAAATCCATGTAGATGGTTTCCCATTTCCATTCTGGGATCAAAGGGGGTTTAATAATCCGGTTGGATGTCAGTGATCTACCTAAACATGCTGGCATTCTAGGCACTTAGCTAGATAGTTAGCTATGTCTTTCTTTAACCTAGGCCAATAGAATTGTTTCCTAGTGGTCGTGATCATATTCTTATATCCCAGGTGACCAGTACATGGTCTCTTATGTAGTTCATCCATTATGAACATATTCAAGTCATCACAGTTTGGAATATACAATCTATTTCTATAAGTCAAGAGCCCTTCCTCGAGAATTTGGTATCCTTCATACTTCAGCCCTATAGGATCTTGCCTTATGTACGAAGTCACAATCTTAAAGAATGCATATTTCTCTTGTGCATTTCTAATCCTCTCCCCGACATCTGTTTTGTAGGTGCTTACTGCTGCTAGATGAATCGTTTTTATACTTATGCTAAGGGAATCAACCACCCTATTTTCCTTTCCTTTTATATGTTTGATTACGAAATTGAATTCACTTAGAACAACCATCCACCTCGCTTGTCTGGAATTGAGTTTTGGTTGATCAAACAGGTTTCTCAATCCACAATGATCTGTCATAAGCACAAATCTTCTACCCAGGAGGTAGTGTCTCCACATTCTTAAAGAATGTACTATGGCAGCCAACTCTAGGTCATGGGTCACATAATTGATCTCATGCTCATTTAATTTTCGGGATGTATAGAAAATTACACGTCCTTCTTGCATAAGGACTCCTCCAAGTCCTTCCTTACAGGGATCTGTACACATAAGGAAATCATCATCCGGGTCCACAATCTTTAGCATGGGGGAATGGGTCAGGAGGTATTTCAGTTCTTGAAATCTTTCTTCACATTTTGACGTCCAAATGAATTTAGTCCCCTTTTTCTGAAGGGTAGTGATTGGACAACAAATAATGGAAACCCATTTTATGAACCTTCTATAGTATCCAGCTAAGGCCATGAAGGACCTAATATCGGATACATATTTTGGGGTAGGCCATTCCATAATGGATATGATATTTTTGGGGTCTACTGCCACCCCTTCCTTAGATATGACATGGCCTAAGTAGTGGACTTGCTTCTGAAAGAAATCACACTTGCTAAACTTAGCGTAGAGTTGATGCTCCCTTAGTACTTGAAGTATGAGTATAAGATGTTCTTCATGCTCCTCCCTGTTCTTGGAGTAGATTAGGATATCATCAATGAAAACCAATACAATTTGTCTAGAAATTTGTTGAGTACATTATTCATCAAGAACATAAAAGTGGTGGGGGCATTGGTTAAACCAAATGGCACCACCACAAATTCGTAGTGACGATACCTCTTCCTAAAGGCTATTTTATGGATGTCTTCATCCTTAATATGGAATTGATGGTAGCCAGATAGTAGGTTGATCTTTGAGAAGATGGATGCACCTCCTAATTGGTCGAACAGGTCACCGATTCTTGGTAAGGGGTACTTGTTCTTTATGGTTTCCTTATTGAGTTTTCTGTAATCTATGCACATTCAAAGTGTGCCATCTTTATTTTTCACAAACAGGACGTGTGCTCCCCATAGAGATACACTGGGTCGAATGTATCCTTTGTCCATCATCTCCTTTAGTTGTATCTTGAGCTCAACTATCTCTAGCATGCTCATTCTGTATGGCTTCTAGATGCTGGTATCGCTCCCAGTGTAAGTTCTATTGAGAATTCAATATCCCTTCTCGGAGGTAGACCTAGTACTTCTTCTGGGAAAACGTCCTTGTATTCTCTTAATATGGGGTGGTCCTCTAGGTTTGGTTTGTCGTCTTCAATGGATTCCAACACCTGTATTACATATAAGGAACACCCTTTTCTACAATACTTCTTCATTTGAAGGGCCGATATTTGTCTCACTGAGACATGCTTTTGAATCCCTTGTAGGGTCATCTTTCTCCCTTCTTCGTTTACACATTCTAAAGTTTTATGATAATAGTCCATTTTATTTTTATGAGCATCCAACCATTCCATAGAAAAAAACAAGTCATAAGATCCCAAGGGAAGTATGTTAAGGTTCGCTCGGGTAGGAAATGCCCAGATGATGAATTGGCAGGTTGGTATAGCCTCTGCCACCTTTATTTTGGTCCCAGTGGTTAGTTGTACTAACCATGGTTTAACATGTATAATTGGTTACAGTTTACACTTATCGACAGTCTAAGGGGATACATAACTCAAATTAGAACCTGGGTCAATTAAAATAGAAATTGGGTGGTTGGCGATCATACCTTCCAGCTCCACTACTGAAGCTTGGTCGTCGGCTTGATTATTGTCTAGGGCTGCATAGATTCGTGGTATTCTCCTAGCCACATCATTGACGGTGTTATCTTATTGGATATTGTAGACCCCTTTAATGATTTTCTCAATCAATGATTTTCTCCACAACCCCATCATTTTAAGGGTTCCTTCTTTAGGTTATCGGTCTTTATGGGGGCTGTCTGAAAAGGTTTATTTCCACTTTGAGAGGGGAAAGTTTGTTGATATACATTTCTAGTAGGAAGGATCCCTCTAGAATATTTTCCATAGTTCTTAAGTCTTGAGGAGTTAAACCTTTTCTTCTGGGATCCCGAACTACTCTTCTTCCTCCAGTCCTCTTGGGATCTTGTCTTGCTCCCAAACTGTTCATAACAATACCTCACCTTCCGGATAACTTCTTCTAAGTTCCTTGGTTCATCGAACTCAATCCTATCCCAGTAGGTCTAAGGTAACCCACTAATGAACCACTACATTTTTTCTTTTTCATATTTTAGGTAGGGTACATACCTCAGCAGTTCAAGGAATTTATTAATGAATTCCTCTATGGTGAGTTGTCCCAACCAGAATTCATAGAATTCCTTAGTTTTCCCATCCATGTATTTTTTTGACAGATACTACTTCCTGAAGTATTTCTCAAACTATTTCCATGAAAAATCCTTCTCATGGACTCCTTTCACATTCCTAAGGTCTTCCCACCATATAAAAGACTTTCCATTCAGGTTGAATATGTCTATCTAAGCCTTCAGGTTCTCAAAGTAGTCATGGACTCTGAAATACTTCTTTAAACCCAACAACCAAGCTTCTGCCTCTTCTCCCTTCTTTATCTCTTTGTCGAAAGAGGGTGGTTTGTATTTATTGAACTCATCAGGACCACGGATTTGGAACGCTTATATTTCCTTCCTTTCTTCTAAGAATGTGAGTTGGCCCTGCTACTAGAAGACCCTTAAGAGTTGTGAGCTTCCTTTCCAGAGGGCTCTCCCGATGAGTGTCCCCTACCTCTAGGTTGGGCCTTATTCGTAGCACTTCTCCTAGTGGGGTCACTTATGGAGTCATGTTTTTAGGTCTCAGGCAGACTCTGACCTCTCTTCTTGTGCCATCTATCTACATGACTGGTTGTGGGTTCATGTTGTAGTTCCCTCTGTATGTCGGATAAGATCTATAGCAAGACTGCGTTAATTTATGTTTGTTTCTCTTGCTCCTTTATCAATCTCTCATTTTCAGCATTGAAACTCTGTATCTCAGCCCTGAGGATCCTTATAGTTTCAACTAGAGCTAGAGGGGTTTCCACCACCCTCCTTTCATTAGATTCCTCGTCTCTATTGTGGGAGCCATCCCCCACTTCATGACACATCATCATCCTTTAGTATTGGATTCTTCCCATGATTCACTGACTGTTTGAGTGTTTCCAAAACAATTATAGTTAGCTAACAGTCTATTATTTCATGAACAATACATGGCTTGATTTCTTAATGTACACACACAGTAGAAGGTTTCATTCCTTTTTCTTTAATAACATTTTTAAATCATACTTTTTAAGAAAGAGGTAAGGTAGGGTGTCACTCTTTTGAAAGTACTACAAATACATGTATTTAAGCAACTCATCCATGAGCCCAAGAAGGCCAAGTGTTGTAACCATGCCCTGATACCATTTTGTAACACACCCACGACGAAGAATAATTTTTTTTTTCGCTTTTCTCAAGGGACAAAATCTCAAATTCTGAAGCTAAATGATTCTCTAAGACTCGATGGTCTCATTATATAGTTAAACGCAGAACCTTTTGGTTTCTTAGTGCAAGTTTAAGGGAATATGTGACCTTCCCCTTCTCCCTACTATGAAAACTGGAAGTGTCAGGCGTTAGCTCCTTCTGTGGCTTGTTCTGCGTGATTAAGTTCTAGGTGCAATTTTCTCTCACGTGGCCATGGGTTGTTACCACCTTCCTACCCAAAAGGCATTTCAAGACATCACATGTTGGGTATTCTACATGTGAGTTACCCCAAATTTCCCAACCTCCAAAATTTGACAGGGGCCTAGCGCATGCTAGCTCTTCCCTTATCCTCCTCCACGTGACCACTACTCGCAACCATAGGCTTAACCTAAACGGTACGTCGTGTTTCGCAAATTTGGAACTTTCGATGCAAGGAGCCCAAATCCTCCAACTCTCGAGTTCTGAAAGGGGCTTACCAAACTTTAGCTCCCTCCTTTGGCCTCCCTCCATGTGACCATTTAATATGACCCAGACCCTAACTGCAAGGCACGTCGAAACTTCGCATATTGTGAGTTCTCACGACTTCCCTCTCTGACTTTTCTACCCTTCAAGTCAGTGAAATGATGAGATCTCACCATGTGCCCTCCTTAATGGATGGCCATGATCAAATCACGATTTCACAGATCACAAGTTTGAACGGTTATTCTCTTCAACCTTCTTGCTCAGCGAGTCAGCGAAATGCTTAGATCTCTCCATGTGTCCTCCTTAATGGATGCCCATGATCAAATCGTGATTTTCACATATCGCGAGTTTGAATAGTTATGATCTTTGACCCCCTTTCTCTGTGAGTCAACGAAATGTTGAGATCTCACCACATGTCCTCCTTAATGGATGTCCACGATCAAAGAGAAAAATGAAGTAGACGAGGCATTAATGCCTGCTCTCCTCCATAAAATCCGGTGGTCGTGACACACCATGGATCCTCTTGAATGGATATCATCCACTCATCTACCAAATGAAAGGGTATTCCCTTTGATACCTAAATCTTGTTATCTGTCCTAAGCTTTGTCAGCTCTGAAGGATTAAGAGCATTGCGCTCCTTCTCCTGGACCTAACACCTAGGGGGGTCTTCTGCATAGCTCTTGCGCTCCTTCATTTAGTTTAAAATTTAGGTGGTTCTTAGTATATGCTTTCTTTGCAGGGAGCTTTTGCATATCTGAACTACCTCTCCTGATATTAATAGACTCTGTCCTCACAGTGATTGCAATATTCGACCTCCACAATCAGGGAAGTACTCACTCGACTCTAGGACATGGATGTAATTCCCTAGGAAGGTGATTTTGAGGAAAATAACTAAAACATAAGGGAAATCAAGTAGATATAGAATTTCTCAAGGAATAAATCACACTCTTAATTTAATCATTCAATGCAGAAACCATTTACAGGCATACAAAAACAAGCATGCATCCATTATTTCCAATTTAGAGTTCAAGGCATAAAAGCACTTATCAGAACCATAAAGCATGAATCGACTGCTGAGAGGGGTGCTAGTTTCCACCCAACCATAGGCTCAGTCACTCCCAATGGATTTATCAATAGCCACCCCCGATCTTAGGCCACGATGATCTGAGATTCAATCTCTTACTTCCAGCTCAACAAAAGTTAGGGACGAATGTTACTCTCCTTCTCCCCATACAGGAATAGGTAAGGATGAAGGTTACTCTCCTTCGCCTGTCTCCATCTCCCTATTCTCTATGATCATAACTCTTTTGTTCACTTTCAATCCTTCATCAGAATCAAGATATCTTCTCCCATCTTTGAACTCTTCGCAGGCCTCCCCCTCTATCTACCATGCTTCCCTTCTTGCCTCCCTCAGCAAGGTTGCGTGTGGCTAAAATCCCCCCGTCTGTAGTCAGGTCCAGAAGCCATATCGATGGGAAATCTGCCCCATCCCTCATTAACTATTAAGGAGGCCCTTACCACCTACCATCCTAAATGGAATTCATTCATGGTCACAGGGTTGTTCTGATCTGAGCAAAATTAACTCCAGCATGGTACTGGTTCAGTCGAGGCTAACGCAACCATTCCGGGTCCCCTCCACCACCTTTTCATTAGAAATTGTGGTATCTCTCTCTTCGCACATCCCCTCTCTCAGTAGTCATGCAACACATAAAATTTTCTATTACAATAATCAAAATTTACATTCATCGTCCTTCTACACAAGGTCCATCAAATCAAACATTCACACTTTTAAGTTTTCCATAGTTCCTTGGTCCATATAGTTATATTTACAGATTGGCGGAAATAGGGTGTTACAAAGGTTTTGGCCAGGGTGACATGTCACACATATGTGCATTGTGTCCCCCCTTCCTTGGGTTATTCTAATCCCACTTTACCCCCCCACCCACAGTGCAATTTAGTTTTGTGGGTCTAGTCTCTTGGTTCCACCATGTAGGAGGTGCCCACCACCATGGCGATAGGTCACCTGCCACATGTGCCACCATGTGTTATAACCCTAAATTGAACAACACATGCTTACCTGGCATTAGGACAACTCTAACTGCCTCACAGTGATGGGAGAAGAACCTTCACCCATCTCTGTCTCCTTTAACTTCGGTACCCTTGGCAAGTGTCTGGTCGTTGGCTTTATCGGAGGCATTTTTCCTTGTAGCTAGGAAATAATTAGACACTATGTAAAATATCAAATGCTAATATATAAAAAATTACGACCATCGAACTGATAAAAATTTAACACATACCTCTTCTTCTAGCTTAACTTGGTTTTGATAGTCCGAAAATCAAACACAACTCTTGAGACACTCTCTTCACTTCTTCGGCTACTATGGAAATGGAAACTTGTGTGAAAAATGGAGGTTTTAGAAGTTTTCTTAGTGATTTAAAAAAAGATCATACTTACCTTGTTGCATCAGTTATTCAATTCAGGATATGAGTGCGGTTCTACAAAATCTACCACCGGATCTTCATTATGTTTAAAATTAAATTCGATCGTAGGTTGGCGACGCGAGTGCGGGATATAATGTGGTATATCGGTGACTTAAAATTCTCATTGTTCAATCTGTGCATGAGGTAGAAACGTATGTGGAGAGAAAAATTAACTGGACTATTAAATGGTAGAATTTGATCATATCTTGTGCTGAAAACATCCCATTGTTTCGCTAATCTAACTGGTGGATTGGGAGTCAGGGCTTCTCTTTAAACATTGTTCGTTGATAACTCCTAGAAACAACTATGATGCTGATCCATCTTATTGTATAGAGATGATGTTTGAAAGATGATTTGGAAGTGTGACTAGGACACAGGGAAACCTAAGGTGACTCAGGACGAAACTCGGTTGTACGAAAGGCCTATGTGGCAAAGACACGTGGTTCCTGAAATTGTTGTCTTCGTTTAATCGTGTTATTCATAATCAAGGAATTTTCCTTAACTAATCATTTTAACAACAAATCCTACCCTTTCAACATCGTAGAAGTATCAAGGATCGACGATCGTAGATAAGCTTAACCAAGTGCTCCCAGATTAGCCCCCTCAAAAATTGTCGATGCCGAAAGTGCATCGGAGGTCGGTTATCGACGATGTGTCCATGAAGAAATTTTCAATGAATTAGCGTTTTGATATTTCACTGACCCTGAACAAATACATCCATCATTGACTATCAGGGGTTTATCAAGGCTCATGTCAATTTTTATCCCTCTCGTATTTCACCAACGTCGATGGGAAATCGGCTAACTCTTGAATCTTCTTGGCAAACAAGTAGTGCCATTCACTGAGAGGGTGTCGGGTTCCCCCCCTTGATTTTGCAACCTGTTAGCACTCTGTAATTTGCCCAAGGCTGTAAGGCAGTCACAAAGGCAACATCAGAACCACTTCGAGTCTTGGATCTAGCCCTCCATGACTCAGAGAGGGATCTCTCTGTATGATATAGCTTTGCTTGAAGAGAATATTAGGCTAGTTAATGGGTTCAGAATTTGGATTTTAAAATTGGTAAGAGCAGAGAAAAGGAACCATGGGCAATGGAGTCACAAACTGAGATTTAATCAAAAACAAATCCTATAGATAGATTTACAGGGCAAGGCAGGCAAATTACTGGATCTGGTAAAATTAAATGAGATGAAAGAGGAGGAAAAAGAAATGATCAATTTAGCAACAGAGCAATGGAGAATTCTGCCACTAAATATCAGAAGAAAACATTAATATTATCCACAGCCAGAAACAAAGTGTATCTTACAAAAAATTCTGCTTATAATCTTCTATTGAATAATAAAGAAAGAAAACATATGGAGACAGAGAAAACAATTTACTGGAGGAGCACTTCACCAATATACTTGACACAAGAATCCTGTAACTGCTGTGACTGTATTATCTGAATTGATGAAAAAACTACAGTTGGCTCTGTGAGCTGCTTTTTAAAAAATTCATCATGGTTCCTTGACTGATCCACCTTTTTACATTACAAATCATATCTATAAATAGGAGTGGTCTCCTCAATAAGTTTTGGAAGTCAGTTCAACCGCCTCGGCCAAAAATAGCCACTATTCCCACAAAATTTGGAGTTTTCTGCCATGAAAAACGGACCGGTTTTCTACGAAAAAGGGGTCCGAGCAGACGTGATTTTATCTTCAATGATGACACCTGGGAAAAAAATAAAATATATTATTGTATATGGGCATGTTCTGGACAAAAAAAGCCTTCGGTTTCACCAAATTCGTCCCCAGTTGTCCGTAACAGCTCCTGCAAGATCGGGACTGTAACGGAAAATGGAGAATCTTGAAAAATGGGCCTCGAAGATGTCTTCGATTCTCCCTACTCATAGCTCCATTGCAAAAAATGAAAGAGGTTTTTGTTCTTCAGCCCGTTTTGAGAAGAAACCTCTCTCATATTTTTAAAATCCATCTTCGTTTGCCTAGAATCCCCTCCGGAAGAACACATGCTGAAATAGGAAAAATTAGCAAAAACATGGCAAAAGCGGTTTTTTCTTGTGAAAAGCGGTATTCCGGACCCCCCCTAGGTGGTAAGCAGTTTCGGGGGGGGGGGTGGGGGGGGTCCACTGGAATGATATGCCGACATGTGTATGAGGGTGGATTTTGTAAACTACCTCATTTCGGACCCCCTCCCCCTCCCCCCCTCTCGTTAAGTTCCGGATGGTGAGGGGGGGTCCGGAATCTTTTTGACTGTTTGATTTTATGTGCAATGTGATGGGCGTACGGGAGGTGGAAGCTGCAAAGGGGGGTAGACTTAGTGAAGGGTGATGTAGGTAGGGGGTTGGGTGAGTGGGGTAGTACTTAGGGTAAAACATTTTAATTTTTAGTTATATCATATTTTATTATGTGTTGTGTTATGTTCTATGAGTTATGTTATTTGTTTTGTATGTTTTTTTTAATATTTGTTTGTTTTTTATTATTTTAAACTTTTTAATATTTTGTTTTATTATATATGTTTTTTTTATTATATACCTTTTATTTATTACATTTAATTATTATATTTTATTTTTGTTTTTTAAATTGTTTTATATTTTAATTGTTTTATTTTTATTTAAATGTTTTATTTAATTAAAACTAACCTAGTTACTAACTAATTACTAACCTAGATTTTTTAACTTAATTAATGATTGATTAATTAATAATTAATCAATTATTAAACTAGGTGTGTATTAATCAATTTTAACCTATACTAACTTTATTGCTATTCTTGTTTATCCTAAGTTTGTTTGCTTATGGACAGGTGAAGGGGGCGGGATAATGGAGGCTGACAAAAGACAAGGGGGAGAGGGCGCAGTGTGTATGAAGGATGCAGTAGGGTGATGGGGGATTGAGAAAAAAGAATGGAGGGAGGAAACGGGATCAATCGAGCCATACTTCGTCATCACGAGAGAAACACCAAATCAACAGTCGAAGAATCGAATCGCCTATAATTATAGGACCCAAACATAGGCTCCACCTGGGGATGGCAGCTTCTTTCAGGAGGTGTCAAGAACCACAGACTGTTGAACGTGCAGACCAGAGCTTTATCCATTGGGCTGATCCCAAAATCTTATTCTGCAACCTGTACCTGTTTTGATCTTGCAACTGAAATGAAATCAAATGAACACTGCTGAAAAAGAGATGCTCAGAATGCTGAGCTTATTCACATTCTCCTACCTACCCTATGCTACTGACAATTTCATCATTCTAAATGATACAATAATGCCAATGAAGCCAATCAAGTAGCTTCTGAGACCAGTTGATTGTTTGACTGCTCGTTAGCACAGTGAAAAATGCAGCTTGACCTTTTGCCCATCGACTCAAAACTGCAAAGTGGAAAAGCCACTGCCCAAAACATGATTGATCTTTATCATAGAATCTCCAATAGTCCTGAAGAACAAAAGTAATGTCAGAGAAAGATGGAGGTTCTACAATGAGAAAATTCTCCATATAGGTAGCTACAAGATCAAGGTAGAAATGACAAGTTCCTTGATTTTTGGATTCTGCCAAGTAAGCGAGATGCTCTGGCATTGTAACTATGCTGTTTTCATCCTCATGCATTTCTTGACATGGCTGCAACCTTTCAGATGGGTTCTGAAATGATGCTTCTGCTGAATACACCCCTGTAACTGATTGCTTGATCATGTCAATATCATAACAGCTTTTTATCTCATGACTGGCAAACAAAGAATGATTTTGGCCACACAGACCATCTAACCGATTAGCTATTGGATCCTGAAAAGACTGACAAGACTGCTGCATTGATTCAAATGATATTTCCCAACCCTTTGTGTATTTATCTTTCAACTCTTGTCCAAGAGTCGCCTTCAACATTTGAAATGAATTAAAGCACAATGGTACAGAGTTGTTTTGAATTAACTCAGAATTTGCCTCAGGCTTTAATCTTTCCTCTGAAATTTGAAAATCAAAGTTGGTAAATGGCTGCAACTCTGGGTTTAGAATAGCCTCCATATCTCTGAGATTTTTTGTTTCTTCCCCATCGTTGTCATGACTGTTGCGCAATGGCTGATTGTCACATCTGAACGATAAATGATCTTCTTCCTTCCAATGACATGCTGTCGGTTTCTCTAAACAGTCGACCTCTATTTCAGCTTCATGATCATCATCATACTGATCCCACTTGGGTGGACAATCCAAGTAAGGAATGTTGTCAAACATGCACATCATATCAGCTCATTGCTCCTCTACAAGTTGAGATGGAGCTTCATCTTTGACTTTGCTGAGAATTGAATACATGAACGAATCATTATTCAAACCATGGTACCCAGGATGAGCAGAAAAATGTTTGGGGACTGTGACCATGTCTTTCTCTGAAATCAATGGAACATGATGTCTTTGGACAGCAAGCTCCTCTTTTATGTTAATCCTCTGCATCAACTTTTCCATGGCACTGGCCAAAATCTGCAGTTTATCTTCTGATGATTTCAGCTGCTCCATTTCTTTGTCCTTTAACTGTGACCTCTTGATCAACAAGTTGGTCTCCACATCAACTGCAATGCTCTGCATTTCTTCAAGGCTTGTAGTGTTCCTTTCTCTTAACTGAAAAGTCATCTCAGGATTGAAGGCATCTGGGTAATGCAAGTGAGTTGATCCTAGGGGTGGCCTTATATCCATAGGTATCGAATGATACACTTCATTGAACCTTGTTGAAAACTGTTGTACTGTTTCCCCAGGCTGTCTTTCCAAATGGTCATACTCTTCCAAGATGAGAAAAACATTTCCCATGATCACCCACCTGTCTAAGAACACTTGCATGAACTGATGAAAATTTCTGATGCTTGCAGCTAGCATATTTCTAAACCAATTTTTAACTTTACCTTGCAAAGACAGGGCAAACATCTTGATACAGACATCATCATCTTCAACCTCATAAAGGTCAAGGAAATCTTCAAGGTTTTGAATATGCTTTTCAGCAGTGACCTTCTCATTTTCTCCATCAAACCTAGGCAGATTATTGATGTAATTGATAGGGAGGTCATGGAGAATGAGAGGCAGATCTAGAGGTTGGTATCGGTCTGGGACATTTGCAAGCACAGGAGATGAAGAAAGAGGCTCACAACCATCAATAGGTTTAGCAAGAGTAGAAGACAAAGCAGGAGGCTTATGTCTCACTAGGGCTTCTACAGGTGCATCTGAGATGTGAACAGGTGTATGAGCATGTACATAATCTACAATTGGGGGTATGATCTCTTGAGACTCATCAATTGACTGATGGTCAAAGTAATCGTCAACAATATACTTTTGATCAGGCTTAGACAAAGACAAGACATAGTTGTAGATAAAACCAAAGATGTCTTGAATGCAATTTGAGCTTGAGTACCTAGTCTTTCTAGGCTACTTGGCCATGTTTAAGGTTCTTCCTCCAGTGGGGTCTTCTAGCTGGCACTGTCTGGAGATGATTGGAGTCACCAGGTGAATGATCTCAGCCTTCTTGTATCTGGTCACTGTCCACCATCAATGATCAGATCTGGAGCTTTAAGTGCACTTCTGGAGAAATTTCCCCAGTGGAGTCGCCATTATGTTCCCACTCTGTAATTTGCCCAAGGCTGTAACGAAGTCACAGAGGAAACATCAGAACCACTTCGAGTCTTGGATCTATCCCTCCACGACTCAGAGAGGGATCTCTCTGTATTATATAGCTTTGTTTGAAGAGAATATTAGGCTAGTTAATGGGTTCATAATTTGGATTTTAAAATTGGTAAGAGCAGAGAAAAGGAACCATGGGCAATGGAGTCACAAACTGAGATTTAATCAAAAACAAATCCTACAGACAGCTTTACAGGGCAAGTTAGGCAAATTATTGGATCTGGTAAAATTAAATGAGATGAAAGAGGAGGAAAAAGAAATGATCAATTTAGCAACAGAGCAATGAAGAATTCTGCCACTGAATATCAGAAGAAAACATTAATATTATCCACAGCCAGAAACAGAGTGTATCTTACAACAAATTCTGCTCATAATCTTCTGTCGAATAATAAAGAAAGAAAACATATGGAGGCAGAGAAAACAATTTACTGGAGAAGCACTTCACCAATATACTTGACACAAGAATCCTATAACTGTTGCGACTGTATTATCTGAATTGATGAAAAAAACTACAGTTGGCTCTGTGAGCTGCTTTTTAAAAAATTCATCATGGTTCCCTGACTGATCCACCTTTTTACATTACAAATAATCTCTATAAATAGGAGTGGTCTCCTCAATAAGTTTCGGAAGTCAGTTCAACCGCCTCGGCCAAAAATAGCCACTATTCCGACAAAATTTGGAGTTTTTTGCCATGAAAAAAGGACCGGTTTTCTGCGGAAAAGGGGTCCGAGAAGACGTGATTTTCTCTTCAATGATGACACCTGGACGAAAACAGAAAGAGGTTATTGTATATGGTCATGTAATGGACAAAAAATTCCTTCGGTTTCGCCAAATTCGTCCCCAACAGTCTGTAACAGCTCCTGCAAGATCAGGACTGTAACGAAAAATGGAGAATCTAGAAAAATGGGCCTCAAAGATGTCTTCGATTCTCCCTGCTCGTAGCTCTGTTGCAAAAACTGAAAGAGGTTTTTGTTCTTCAGCCCGTGCTGAGAAAAAAAATCTCTCAGATTTTTAAAATCCGTCTCCATTTTCCCAGAATCTCCTCCGAAAGAACACATGCTGAAATAGTCAAAATTAGCAAAAACATGGCAAAAGCGGTTTTTTCTTGTGAAAAGCAGTATTCCGGACCCCCCCCTAGGTGGTAAGAGGCTTCGGGGGGAGGGGGGGGGGTCCACTAGAATGATATGCCGACACGTGTATGAGGGTGGTTTTTGTAAACTACCTCATTCCGGACCCCCCCTCTCGTTAAGTTCCGGATGGTGAGGGGGGGTCCGGAATCTTTTTGGACCGTTTGATTTTATGTGCAATGTGATGGGCGTACGGGAGGTGGAAGCTGCACAGGGGGGTAGAATTAGTGAAGGGTGACGTAGGTAGGGGGTTGGGTGAGTGGGGTAGTACTTAGGGTAAAACATTTTAATTTTTAGTTATATCATATTTTATTATGTGTTGTGTTATGTTCTATGCATTATGTTATTTTTTTTGTATGTTTTTTTAATATTTGTTTGTTTTTGTTTATTTTAAACTTTTTAATATTTTGTTTTATTATATATGTTTTGTTTATTATATACATTTTATTTATTACATTTAATTATTATATTTTGTTTTTGTTTTTTAAATTGTTTTATTTTTATTTAAATGTTTTATTTAATTAAAACTAGCCTAGTTACTAACTAATTACTAACCTAGATTTTTTAACTTAATTAATAATTGATTAATTAATAATTAATCAATTATTAAATTAGGTGTTTATTAATCAATTTTAACCTATACTAACTTTATTGCTATTCTTGTTTATCCTAAGTCTGTTTGCTTATGGACAGGTGAAGGGGGCGGGATAATGGAGGCTGACAAAAGACAAGGGGGAGAGGGCACAGTGTGTATGAAGGATGCAGCAGGGTGATGGGGGATTGAGCGAAAATAATGGAGGGAGGAAACGATATCAACCGAGCCATACTTCGTCATCATGGGAGAAAAGCCAAATCAATAGTCGAAGAATCGAATCGCCTATAATTATAGGACTCAAACACAACCGATACATTCCTGCCCCAATTTTGTCGGATACCTGAAAAGGTTCGAGCCATAGATTCTGGAACTTCAAATGTTTTCCCTTAGGTTCATTTTCTTTATCCCGTTTCAGGACTAAGTCTCCTACCTAAAAATTCTTCCCTTTGGCCTTATGCTTGTCCAACCATATTTTAAGTATCTACTGATGAGCAACGAACTTTGATTTTTATTTCTCCTTTTCCTCTTCCAGCATGAGGAGGGTATCAATTCTCTATTTAATAACTAATGAGGGTTGTCCTCTTGAACCCTAAGCAAGCTGAAGGGATGGAAGGTATAACCCATTTGGGAGAATGTATTCTTGTGCATATACCAAAAAGTATGGGGAGTTCCCTATAGCTCCATTGGGTGTTACTTTGTCTTCCCATAAGGCATTATGAAGCGATCTATGCCAATTCCTTTGATTGTATGCAACTATTTTATTCAATATCATCACTAGGTTCTTATTGGTTGATTCTGCCACCCCATTTCCTTACGGATAGTAGTTTGCAGAGTATCTAATTATGATTCCTTTGTCTAGAGAAAAATATGTTAATAGAGTGAAAGAAAAATAAGTTGCATTATCAGACACAAGAATGGAGGGCATCCCAAACCTCGTGATCAATTGTTTTTTATGAATTGGATTACAACCTTTTCATTCACGTGAGTTAGAGGGATGGCCTCTGCCCATTTCGTAAAATATTTTGTGGAAGTCAGTATGTATTTATGTTGTTTTGAAGAACTCGGGGTAATCTCCCTATGACGTCTAACTGCCATTGCTCGAATGGTCTGGATACAGTCACTGGTTGGAGTGGTACAACTGCTCTCTTCTCTCTCCCCATGCTCATTTGAGAATTTTTACAGTTTCTAGCATATGTATGAGCGCCCCTAAATAGAGTCAGTCAGTAATAGCCAGGTCTTAATATTTTGTGAGCAGTGGTATTCCCTACAAAGTGTCCACCTTCAAGACCATCATGGAGCTTCCTCAGAATCTTTTATGCATCTTCACATTTGAGACATATCAAGAGTACCCCATCATAATTTACATGGAAAAGTATTGAATTTATGAGGCGATATTGTGAAGATTTTAGTCTAAGAGCTCTCCTTTCCTTAGGTTTTAGGTTTTCTAGGAAAATCCCATGATGCGGGAGGTAAAACATTGTTCCATACCAAGACTCTTTCCCCAGGGGAATGTATAAAGCTTCACTACAACATAATTCTAATTCATTTTCCCACCCGAGGTCTTCATTTATTCGGTGTTGGGATTTTGTGGGCAGTTTACACAATCCTTGTCTCTTCACTAGTTTGGAAGGTTTTATATCTAGATCAAATTCTTGGACAACTACCATCCAATTTCCTCTTCTCTCCCCCATCTCGTGTTGAGTGAATAGGGATCGTACTATGGGATAAGGCACGATGACTTTGGTGTGATTTTTTAGGATGTAAGATCTGAAATGTTTTACTGCTTTGTACATGACATAAGCATGTTTGTCTATATAAAGGTAATTCAACTTAGCCCTTTGGAGATTAGTGCTCGTGAATGATACTGGTGCCTCATTATTATCATCATCCTTTTGAGTCAAAACTGTAGGTAAGGATTGGTCGAAGGAGAAAGTATAGAGGAAAAAATGTTTACTAAAGTCGGGACATCACAACACTGGAGCTTGAGATACTGTAGTCTTGATATTGTTGAAAGCATCCTTTCTCTCATCATCCCACATAAAATCAACATCCTTGCGAATCATTTTTTGTAAGGGTTTGATAGTTTCAGTGAAATCGAGCATGAACTTCCTCACAAAATTAATTTTCCCAAAGAAGGATTGCATAGCCTTTTGTTGTGGGGTAAGGGAAGCTGAGATATTGCCTTTATTCGTTCTGGATCTATGTGAATTCCTACTTGAGATATAATATGACCTATTAATTTCCCCTCCTCAGCACCAAAGATAGTTTTCTTAGGGTTTATAGATATTCCATACTTCCTACACCTTTCGAAAATCTGGGTTAGATGTTAGTATCGTGTGAAACCTTGGTTTGTTACTAGAGTGGTGTGTTTCTCCCTTTCGTTCATGGAAATCAGTTTCTACTAGTTGTTCTTGGAATACTTCATCATCAATAGCTATATCTTTTAAAAAAAATTAATTGGTTAGAAAATATACAATCTGTTCATCTCCTTCAAAAAACTTCCAATTAGAAATATTGTTGGGTACTGATGGTTTATAGAGTAGTTCCATGGTGAACCTAGAGGCTTCATAGTCTTCTAAAGGGGATAGCCTCAAGGATACAGTAGTTAGGGAATCAAAAAGAGTATTCTTTGTCCTAGGAAGCGTAGTAATATTAAAGGACTCAAAATGTTCTATTAACCTATGCACCTCTTGTTGATGATTCCTCAAGTGGGGTGAGTTGCAATGTATAGTATTATTTACTTTCCTGACGATAATTTAAGAGTACCCAAAAAAATTTAGTTCTTTAATGCTTAAGTCTATTGCTTTCTTCAGTCCTTGAATGAGGGTTTCATACTTAGCAGTGTTATTAGTGCATTCAAATTCTAGTCTACAGGATAGAAAATTCCACTTCCCCTTTGGGTCAATGAGGATACATCCTACTCTCAACGCTTATTGCGATTTAGACCCATCAAAGTACAATGTCCAAACTTGTGAGAAAAAATTATCACCTTTTTCATGCCTAGTTATTTCCTCCTCTTCTCATACCTTGTCTATGGTTTCCAACAAAGGTTCTTGGAAGAAGAGGATTTCTTCCACAGCTTCTAGTAGATTCACATGAAAATACATTTCAGAGTTTTGAGTGAGAGGTACATCAAATGAGAGAGGAGCAAAATTTCTGAAATCAGAATCGCAAGAGTAGTTTCCTAGCACGGGGAAATATTTCGATAGGGTTCATTGAAGGCTTCTAATCAGTGATAGTATGTTTGAGATACCTCTCCCTATTTATCCTAATCATGTTGGTATGTCCCTTTAATGGAAACCAGAGGTGAGCTCAGTCTGTGATGAAGTATCCATTCAATTTCTTGGACCAATCTCGACTAAGTAACTGTCCATAAGATTTTGGTATATCTACTACAATGACGTCAATTACTTGAGCAAATTTCAGGTGTGTAGCCATTCTGATCATGACATCCTTAGGTTCCCCAATAATGTTTACCTAAGTTATGTTTAGTTGTATAACATGTTTATCACTTTTGAGCGGAAATGCATTTAATTTCTTCTAGATAGATAATGGCATGACATTGGAGGATGTCGTTGAGTCGACTAAACAATTATGGAGGTTTTTGTTGAAGACTTCAAACATTAAAAGGAAAGGTGGGACAAAAAGGCTTTCCTTTTTTATCTATAGAGAAAGTTTTCACATTTGGTTTATTCTTTAGATCCGTGGAAATTGGAACCTCCCCTAGGTCAGTGCTTGTTATAGGGGCTTCTATTGCTTTTAAGGATTGTAACAAAAAGTCCTTTTGCTGGGGAATTCTACACATGTCCATGATCGATACATTAGCCTTCAAAATTTTCAAGTCTTCTTCTATGTTGTAGTCTAGCTTGTGTGACTCCTGTGTATGGATGTTTATAGGATTTATTTGGGAGACAAAAGGTTCTTTTGAGTGACCAGTTGTTTGTTTTCCCCTTGAAGATTGGACAATGGTAAGGTCATTTGAGACCGATTGACCCTTACTTCACGTTTTCATAGCCAAAACCTCAGCGGGTGGTTCTTGAACCTCAAATACATCATCATGAGGAATTGGTAAGTTAGGATCCCATAACAACATGGTTGTTTCTTCCCGCGGCTCAAATTCCTCCTGATCGACGATGTTTATAGCTAAGCTACTTGATTGTTTGGTAAGGGAAACTTCGTCTAGGAACTGATTGGCCATTAAATTCATAGCATGAACCCATTGGGGATAGTCTCTTTCAGAATGTTTCTCTTGATGATACGTACAAAAAGATTCGGATTCTACATTACCCAAGTCAATGTTTAAGTTGGCTGGGGGAGGTTCAATCCCTTTGAAAGGTGGGTTTCTCTTGAAAAATGGTTTATAGGGCCTTTGACCTTGGTTTCCTTCCCCAAAACTTCTTTTCATGTCTACGATTTCATTTGATAGTTTCTTTATCATCCTTTGTAGGTATTCTATGTCTCTGTTTCCATTTTAGGGACCTTGTTCTATTTGTTTTCCCAGAGGTCTAGTCAACAACAGTCCTCTCCTTGGCAGAGGCTGAACTTCCTTCTTAGCTAGTGAGACTTGGTCCTCTTTGCATCCCTTCATTTGGAATTCAATCGTTTTGGCTTCCTCAAAATTTTCAGCTAGGGTATGCTTGGCAACCCTTTTCATAAACATGGAAATAGAAGTAGGGAGAGCATTAGCATATACCTCAATTTGCAACTCCTAAGTAGGTTTATCTTTGGGTTGAAATTTGTTCAGGATAGTGGTAAACCATTGATTGAAGTCTTTAACCTTCTATTTTGAACTCATTGTGGCGGTGAAGAGTTCAAACATCAAATCTCATGTGGTGGTTTCTTCTGCAAATTTGTCTAAGAAATATTTTTGAAACTTCATCCAACTATTTATGGACCCTATGGGCAAGTTAAAATACCAAGTCGAGGCTGAATTCTCAAAGGTATAGGGAAAAGGTCTACATACTACATCCTCATGTTGTATGTTCACCAGTCTTATATCTAGTATGAACTTCTTAATATGGTCTTCAGGAAATCTGGAGGTTTCAGGGTTGAACTTGGGAAGTAATTTTTCTGGATGTCAAGGGAGGTTATGTACCCATCCTGGGATTTCTAGAGAATCTCTGGCTAACCAAGGTTGATTATTTGGAGTTGGATTTCCCCTTTATTCATTATTGTCATTGTTATCCTCCATGTTGTCCAATTATAAAACTAAGTGATCCTAGTTGAACCTTTCCTTGTCTCATTCGAAATCGTCTGAATCAGAGTAGTTACCAGTTGGTGTTACAGGGATCAGATTGAGGGGTTGTTCGATCTCAGTGAGGGAAAAATCTATCAAGTCTTCTACTGTGTGAAACAAAACTTGGCCGGGGGTAATGACCACTGGTATGCTTACTTGTTTTCTATGAGGAATTAACGGTGCTAAGGGAAATGATCCAATTTTACATGTGTTGTGTTAGTTTTGTCACTTGGGTGAGAAAAACAACAACACTTGCATGTTTAGATAAACCTACTAAACAAGACAAAATTTTGTGAGTGGGTTGGACAAACCAATCACACATGAAAAAAAAAAATACAACTAAAAACAACTAAGAAATAAATGTTAGAAATCTTGAGAAACTTAGAACCATGAAAATCAAACAATGACCAACATATTTCTACCAATCGATCAATATATTAGTAGGAAAAACACCCTAGAGAAAGGCACGGACTTATGCGTTCGCTCTTCCTCCTTGGGAGGGCTCTTAAGTTCCCTAATTGAGAGATATTCTCCTCATACAATGGAAGAAATGACAAATGGTGTATAAAAACAATGCCTATTCCCTCAAGAGGTGAGTGGAATGGCCTATTGCAATGGTGCTTGAAGGCTTCAAAGAGTAAAGAGGATTCTCAAAGAAGAATTCTTGCAGCATAACAATACCTTCAAGATATTGGTTTTTTAGCACACCCATGCCTCTTATTTATAGAATCCATTCATGGAAAAATGTAATTGGTTCATAGTGTGAACAAGGGGCCTTTTAGGGCACCCTCTATCCCTTGACCAACCTCCAAGCTAGATTTTGCTCAGATATGAGTGTCAAATCGTGTTGGGGGTCAAACTAGAAGTGGTTGAGGGGCCGACAAGATCCATAAATGTGCCATTCATAGAAGTGCACGTCTTTTATCATATATAGTCGTGCATTTCACACATAGTGCACGCTAAGGGTTATGTTGACCCATGCATACTGTAGTAACCCAGATTTCAAATTAACGTTTAAAATTTCTTTTCAAATTTCTGTATTTTCTATAAGTCTTTAAAGAAGTAAATATTCATAATTTACAATCTATCTCCATACTTACGTAATAAAATTTGGCAATAGGTACTAAATTTAAGTAAACAAATCATAAATTTGAGT
>JZKD02S1638769.1:643480-719385 GCA_000966675.3 Picea glauca | reverse complement strand
TAATTAATAACATATAATTAATTAAGGTTATATAATAATTAATTATAATTTAGCTAATTTTTAGGATTATTTATGAAATTATTCATATTAATAAGTAAAGGGTCATTACACATACTACACACTCTGCATGAACTTCCTTTGGTGAATTTGCGCACTTTGATTTTTGACCCAGTTATATAGTTTTTTTCCTTTTGATGGAATTTGGTGTTGTAGGTGGACTAATTGTTATTGGCATTGATGTGTTTCTTCAACCATTGTGTGTAATGTTGTGGACAATTTTTCAGTGATAACATATGCCCCCTAATGTGTAAGGTTAGGAGCATACGTATAGTCGAAATACATCAATGTTTATTTTGTTGAGAGTGCCATTGTAAGGAAGAGTGAAGAGAGGAAATGCAAGAGCGATCAGCCAGAGGGAGAGGGAAAACTTTGGGACCCAAACCTTTCTCTAGGAAGAAAAACGAAAAGTTGTGTACAAACAAGGTGGGCATGCCCCATGCTCATGTCATGAAACCAAAATGTGAGGATGTAACTAAAGATGGATGTTAATGTAGATAATTGCAGCCCCCTCGAGGGCGGTTGATAACAGCTGATGGAAGTTCTTAATGGTGAACAGACTTTGAAGTGAGGCAAGGATGATTGTAATAATTGTCGATGACTCGTAGGAATTGATGGCCTAACAAATTCAGAGGTCTTCAGTTGGTATGAAACAACTACAATAGTCACATAGTAAGACCCACCATAACATGAGAGTTATTTGAAGTTGAATGTTATGGGGGTGAACAGAATCAGAGAGCAATGGTGATTCTCTCTGTGTCTTCTAAGACTCCTCATTGTAAAGGTAATGAGATTCAAGATATTGCCACCCTTCTGGAAACTGTGCTAATGTCAACGAAAAGGAAGGCACGACTCCAATAAGAAAATGGATTTGTGAAATCCACTAAGTAATAGATGATGTCAGGTACTGATGAGTAACATGAACAAATTCAAGATGCTATGGGACTCAAGACTACCCTTGGTTGGGTAATTTTGAAGGATGACTAGCAACAACCTTGAAATTGGATCTAGTGTCAGGGGGGCAACTAGATATGGGGTTAAACTACGCCATAGGCTAACAAAGTGGAAAAAATCAGAGATCATGGGTATATGGAATTTGGATTCTTAGGGTTTTTGAATGATGTCAATGTGAACAAAAGGGTGGATGCCCCAACCAAGGGCAACATGGGTTTATTTTCCAGGAAAAATAAGGCCATTAAGGATGATAAAAAAAAAACTATGTATATGTTGAAAACAAGGGCTTTTTACAATTACCAAAGAAATAAAGAATAATTTGGGTTGAGTATATAGATACAGAAAAGGGTGCCCCGGTGAAAGATGGCTTGGCCTATTAGGGCACAAGTTTTTGAAAGAGAACTGGTGGAGGGTGGGGGCCCCATGGGTGGGTTTATGTATTAGGTGAATGGATGGAGGACCATATGCAGATGGGTAAACTGATGGTGGATGAGATGGAGGGATAATGATATTGTGGAGATGCAGTCAATAGAACCGATATGATATGACCTATGAGTCCATTGGGAAGGTTAGCAATATGATGAGAAGAAGTATGGGGTTCATTCTCGAAAGTGAATAAGACTATTGGGACTCCCATCCCTAGGGGGTTAAATCAACATGAGTGTCAAGTCTCTAAGGGGAGCTATGAATGGGACAACAAATGTGAGGGAGGGTGCTACTAGTTGAAATTACCCAAATGCGGTAGAGGTAAAGGTACTGCAGAGCCAGATGTAAGGACCCTAAAGGTAAATGTCAAAGGGTGTGACTAGGATATGAAATTGATTTACAGAGGGAATAATTACATGCTAATGTCGAACATATACTTGAAGGGGTTGTAATATTGTGGAATGAGTACCTGCATGCATGAAAACCAAATACCTGACATGAACAATATTTGATGATAAAGAACATATAGCAACTATTTGATAAAAATTGAAAGTGAGCATGCGTACCTGAACGTAACGTGAGAAAAGTGATCCTCCGGGGCCAAGTGCAAATGATGACCTGGGGAATGTGAATGTGTAGATGAAAGGATCAAGACCTCGTGGCTGAGAACGGATCACAAAATGGAGGCTCTAGGCTTCTGTAATAGAGTGTGGAAGTTGGGAAAAAAGGGCTATATATGGCTGGTGGGCCCACAATGCCACCTCATTTGTACCTGTCACTATTGTTGAGCTGACAAGATAGCTGTGAGGAGATTTTGATATTATGGGAGTGTGAGGCTACCGATTTGGGAGTGGCAAGAGATAGGTTAGTAGTCCTAACATCCAACATTTGGTGAATTTCCTATTTTGTAGGTAGGGTTTGTACAAAGGGGCATACAAGGGGTTTTAATGGTAAGGGCCCACCAGTGCTCAAGAAAAGGAGGAATACCCATGCATATGTGCATGGGTATAAATATATTTCCCACACATAATGTGTGGTTGTGCTGGGCACAACCGTGCATGTGGCCGTGAGGGTTGGGCACACAGGCATGCATGAGATGCGTTCTTGTCTGACTAATAGTTGCACACTTAGGCATGATTGTTTCTTAGAAAGTTGTGCATTAGTGCACAATTGTAAAAAGAACAGGTGCACTCATGTGCACACCTATCTGGATGAAAGTTGTGCACTGTGGGAAAGCCTAAGGGTTTGTAATTTTTGATATTTTTATTTTTGTTTTTGGATGATTAGGCTGATCAAATGTTTATGCTTGGATGTAGGTGATCAATAGAGTATAAAAAACCATGCTGGTCCACTGGAGAGAGCGTGACTCGGACCGGTTATGGGAGGCGGCGAGAGAGAAGCTGGGCATGCAGAGACAATTAGCATCCTATGGATTGTTCAAGTTATTTGACTACCCCTTGATACGGTAGCAGGCATTCCTACTTCAGTACTTGATCGGGATGTGGAGCACTGATCTACAATGCTTCATATTTATAGGGGAGCAACTAACATTCTCTACTACAGAGGATGTATATTTCCTAACAGGGCTCCCATTATGTGGGATGGCCCTGCTTGTTGAGCCCCATTTGCTCGAGGATGATTGGGTGGAGACCATGGTGACTCACCATTGTACTGGGTCGAACCCTATGTTGGGCTCAGTCGTCCACATCGAGGCCGTCAATGACTTACTAATTGAGTGCATCGTAGCGATGTTGGTGAGGATCTACGGATCCTTGGGTACTTAGCAGATCATTGGTGGTCAGCTGAGGGTAGTGGAGTAGGTTCTGGATGGGGACCTGTTTGCATTGGGTGTGCTTATACACACCAAGATGATGGGGTAGCTGAACCAGTGTCGGCAAGATGACTCCAGTGATTTCTCTTTCAAGTCCATTCCGGTGGCCTGGTTTTTAAAGAGGGTTCTTCTGTTGCACTCGAGGATCCTACTAAATCCCACGGGGTGACGAGAGCCATGACTGATGCGGTGGGCCCACGTGTTGGCCTGATATGGAGGTGGGGAGGGTGGCCACAGTGGCTCGAGTGTGGCGATAGATGCCATAGGTTATTTTGAGGTATCCATATGCGGTTATGAACTACCGCCATGATCCAGATAGGGTGTTGCCTCTTAGGGAGGACTAGGACTAGGGAACTATCTGTTATAGTTTTATGTTTTGTGATTTTGATAGATAACATTGATTATATATGTATATAGATGCTGACACTATCTCTGGTGTTCTTTTGCAGATGTGGGACCCCGAGTATGAGAGGTAGAGGTTTTCGAGGACTCAGCTCACTAGGGGATGGCTCGACAAGTGTTGGTAGAGCCGAGGGTTGGAAAGAGGCAGAGACAAGATGATCCTAGTGCTGGAATAGTGAGAGAGTCACAAGAATATGCCTGAATCATGTTGGAGGATATGTGACAACATTTCGAGTGGGTTCTATAGGGTGTGTTTGAGGGCATGTGGGCCCACATTGAGGACAAGGACATCCTCAAGCAGTGTGTGGTAGTAGCAGCAAAGTGGTAGACCCTGATCCGTCGAGTGGCAGTGGGGGTGGCAGTGATGAATGGTCGCATGCCTCCTAGACCTAGAGGGCCCCGAGCTGGTGAGGTGCCTCTGACTAACAGAGGACCTAGGGGGGGGAGCTCTAGGGGCACCGTGAGCACACGATTTGTGTATTTATGGGCTTGGGAGCCTGTTTTTGTGTAGGGTACTTGATACCCATATTTGTACTCATAGGGATGGGGGGATTCATGGGCCTACGAGAGATTGTAAATGTATATTTTTTGTAAACACTGATGAGCTTCATGATATATATACATATATGGATATGTTTTTTGATCATGCGTGTCTCTATGCTTTATGTTTTTATGTATGATTCATTTTCTATGTGTTGTAACAAATGTATGAGGCTATGTATAAAATGTCATTTTAATGTGATAAATGCCAATCTAATACTAGGTCAGCCATGTGATTTGCTACTTGATTAAGTGTTCTTGGAATATGTGTATATGTGATGGAATCAAATTTGTGAGATAGGAGTCTAACTTTCATGTATTTACGAAAGAGGCAAGGATCAAGAACATGATATACATTGTTGAGTTGTGGGACGACAAGCTGGGAATCTAATAGAATGATAAGGTGACGAATGTGGTGGTTAGTGGCCTTGGATAGGAGACCAATGACGATGTTGTATTCAGCTTGGTTGTCAATGGCCAAGCCAAAAAATATGCCATTGGAATGGAGCAGGACATGTGAGGGAGTATAGAGCACCCAAGCGGCCGACGCGAGATTCTGGGTCCAGCGGTTGGCACCTTCAGCATAACTGATGTGGTAGGCTGATGGATGATGCATTTGTTAATAACATGGATGATAGATCAGACTTGAGGACTAGTGGAAGTAAAGAAGAATAAAAAACATACAAATGTGTACAAAGAGAAACCTAAGGTAGGGGGGTTACGCTTAGGTGTAAAACTTCTTTAAGTACAACCTGTTGATGGGTTCTTTAAGAGGGTAGCCTTCTATAGAGGCCAAGATGTAGGTGCCTTTAGTGAGGCAATGTTTGACGATGAAGGGTCCATGCCATAATGACTTGAATTTCCCATGGTCGAGAGTGTTGTGGGTGATATCATAGGATAACACGAGATCACTTTTGTTAAATAAGCAAAGGTTCACATGGCGATCGAAGGTGGATTTGATCCATTTTTTAGCCGCCTCATTGTTTTGTAATGAAGATCGACGATCTTCATCAAGCGACTCCAAGGTCACTAGGCATTTCTCCATTAGAGAAGTGTCAAGTAATATCTTAATGGAAGCACATAATGTGGGGATTTCGCACTTGATAGGGAGGGTGAATTCGATCCAATGGATGAGGTGGAACGGTGTAAAAATAGTGGTAGTTTTGACTGTTGTATGATAATCCCATAAAGCGGAAAACAACATATGATTCTAGTTGGTCTTATGTTTTTTGACGGTACGTTGTAGCATGGTTTTGAGAACTTTATTGACCGCTCAACTTGGTCATTGGACTGAGGGTAGTACATGGAGGCGAACGCATGGGTGACGAATAAATTTGAGGACATTTCTACAAAGATTTAATTCTCAAAGTGTTTACCATGATTGAATACTGACTGTAGTGGTACTTTGAACCGGGTAATGACGTGGTTGAAGAAAAAACATGTTGTTGTGTTAGCAGTGTTGTTAAATGTGGGCACGGCTTCGACCCACTTGGTAAAGTAATATACTACCATGACAATGTAATTGTATCCATCAGAGGATGGAGGATGGAAAGTCATGAAGTCTATGCCCCATATATAGAAGGGGTCAACTATGATGACTAGATGTAGAAGAGTTGGTGCCACTCATGCTTTGTTTGCATAAAGTTGGCATTTGTCGCATCGCTTGACAGCGTGGATGCAGTCATGAAACAAAGTGGGCCCAAATTACCCTACTCAAATGATTTTTTGGGCAATGGACATACCCGAGAGGTGACCACCACAAGCGTCACTATGGAAATCGTTCAGGACTCCGTCAACTTCATCGATGGTAAGACATCGTCGAAGAATGGTATCAAACCCATGTAGATAAATAATATCTTCGATGAGCAGGTAATGGGGGGCTTGATTTTGAATGCGTCGATGATCATCGCGAGAGATATAAGACCCAAAATTTTATGTATGAAGGTAGACAAGGAGGTCATCGTACTAAGGGTCATCGGAGGGGATGAAGAAGAGGTGTTCATTGGGGAAATCCTCAATTATGGGGGAAGCTATGGCATCCAAGGGAAAATTCGTAATGAGTTCGGCTAGGACTAGAGATTTATTGATTTTGAGGGTAGATAAATCTAGATCATATTCATGTAGGATAACGATCCATCGGGAAAATTTTCCATTAATTTGCCTTTGAATAAGCAAGTACTTCATGGGGTTGGAATCTACTATGACCTTAGTAGTTTGAAGCAGAATGTAATGTCGCAGTTTTTGGACTGCGAGGAGAACTGCTAAGGATAGTTTCTCATCATGATTATACTTCAAGGGTGGCCTTGAAAGGTTTTTACTAATGTAGTAAATGACATGTTCATGCCCATCATCCCCTATTTTGACAAGGACTCCTGCTACTGAGATAGCTAAGGCTGATAAGAAGAGGATGTACTCACAATCATAGTCTGGGAGAATAATCAAAGAGGAATTGGATAGGGTGACTTTTAAATCCTCAAATGTTGCTTGAGCATGTTCATCCCATCGAAATGGGATATCATGACTCAATAAGTGGAGAAAACCATGTGCACGAGTGGTGTAGTCTAGGACAAAGCGATGTAGAAAGTTTTATTTTTCTTGTAGGCTTTGCAGTTGGCGTAAATTCCTTGGTGGTGGAATTTATGTGATAGATTGAACCTTAAGGGGGTACACGATGATGCCATGTTGGGAGACAATGAACCTAAGGAGGCGCCTAATGGTGATGCAAAAGACACACTTGAGGGGGTTCAGGCAGATATTGTACTAGCGACATCATTGGAAAATGATGTGTAAGTCTTCTAGATGTTGGGTTCACTTTTTGGACCGAGCAATGACTTCATCAAAATAAGCAAGGATGATGTGAGCAAGATAATGAAAAACATAGGTCATGGCTTGTTGAAACGTAGCATGATGCAATAAGAAAAGGTACCCCAAGGGGTAGTAAATGTGGTTTTATATTGATCTGCTGGATGTATTTGGATTTGATTATAGCGAGAGAACCCATCCATAAAGGACAGTGCCTCATGGTCGACACAGTCATCGATGATTTGGTCGATGAAAGCGGTTGGAAAATTTACTTCGGGACAAGTGTGGCTGAGATTGCAAAAGTCTGTGTAGATGCAAATAATGCCTTGTTTTTTGTTAACGGGGATGGGGTTGGAGACCCACGAAGTGTACGCAATCAGGTAAATGAACCTGATAGCATGTATCTTGTAAATTTCAGCTTTGATAACTGCAACTTTGGATGGGTGAAGGAGGTGTTTATTTTGATGAGAAGGGGTGACATCTCGCCAAGTGTCAATTTGATGTTCTAATACAGAAGGATAGAGGACGAGAATCTTCGTATATGACCAGGAAAAAATATCCTGGTATTCCTGAAAGAGAGCTTTGTAAGAAATGAGTTCTTCAAAGGAGCGTGTGGCACCAATGGTGATTTCTTATATGATTCTCGGTTTAATGTAAATGTCAATTTTGATAGTGGGGGAGATGTTGGCCATGTTTAATTCTTCAAAAGCATCTGGGGAAGGGATAGGGTTGTTGAACAAATCTGTATGCCCCAAAGGAAAAAAATCCTTGGTTTTGATTGCGCACATGGAGGCCTGGATAGGAGGGTGAAATGCCTCATGTGAAATAAAAAGTGCTCGATGATGAAGCGCATTCCATGGGAAATCATGGGTAGTGAGTCCCTCCAGGATATCTTCGTCACAGTGAAAAATGAAAGAATACAGGGTGTTAGCACGGGAAGTCATCCCTGGATTGTGGCAGAGGTAAGCTTGATACCCATCAGAGTTTTATGTCACAGGTTGGTTATAAAGGGTCAAATGGGTGCAGACTCGGGAAAATATCATCTTAGCTCAGGGAACTGGACTGATATTCACAAGCAGGTGAGGTCTTAGTTTAACATCAGTTAGTAGGTTGTAGTAGGGGTGAGTAGAGGGAAGAATTTAGTGAGAAGAGCATAGAGGTCTGTTGTGAACATTATGTATTTCAACAGCCCAAGGAGGAACAATTTAAACGTGAGAACTTCTCGAATTTAAATCTCAAAGAAACTGGAAGGAATTATAACAACACTATAATCAAATTTTCATCATAATGCGGTCACAATAATTCAAGTGAATCAGTCAATCATGAACGCTTTCAGTATCAGAGGCAAACAACATGGAGCAAGGAAGTTGACTATTATTAAAAAGTAAGTCTCTAATATAGATACATAACTAGAAGTTGGAGGCTTTACTAAAACTTTACAATATGGGAGATTTTCTCTACCATCGACCCTAACAAAATATCAAAACTGAGTATTTATACTCAAACAACTAGCTCCCTTTAGAAGCACACTTTGGTCATTGCATTCAAGGATTGGCGTCTGCATGTTCTTCTATCAGATTGAACTTTCATCCTTCTGTCATATGTAAGATCATATTGGTATGGGCTTCACCAGAAATCCATGATAGGGAACTTTTGGCTGACAATCTGCCCACCATGGCTAGATTTTCCATGCTTTCCATTTATGTGGTGAAATGTGTTTTCTACCACATTCCCCAACTTCATTACCTACCTTCATTAGGATCGGGATGAAACCTAACACCCATGAATTCTCTAGGCAAGCTCATAACTTGTTTGAGTCAATTCTCGTGCCTCGAGGCCATGCAGATCTTTTTTGTGACCAACTTGGGAACTTTGATCCTTAGCGTAGCTCCTTTTCATTGCCCCAAGTGACCTCAGGTGATGACCTCATGCTTACCCCACATGAAATCTCAGAATCTCTTATTTCAAGAGTTTTCACTCCCCTTGATTTCAAAAATCCCGAAGCTCGATCTTGCAAAATGACCCATCTAGATCGATGGTCGGATATTCTTCAAACTTGACAGCCACCGTCACTTCCTTGAATAGTATCAGTTGTTCACTGCTCAACAAACACTTTCCCTTTTATTTATGGCCCTTCTTTCATATGATCATGAGTTGTGACCGTGGGCCTAACTTTAGGGTGTGTCGAGATTTCGCATTTCGCGAATTCGCACTATGCTCTAGGATGAAATTTCTAAGTCGTGAAATTGAAATTGCTCGAATTGGGTGACATGTGTCTCAGAGCAATGGATGGACCAAATCATGTCGACATTTTGAGACCTCGGGCCATCAGCACTTCTCACCACATATTTCTTGAAATACTTTCCCTGTGGCTTGGATCTTGCGCCACGTGTCCTGCTGGAGTGGATGGCATGGATTACTTTGCGACTTCACATTTCGCAAGTCCTCACAACTTTTCTCTTTGACCTTTATACCTCATTAAATTGTGACTACGCTAATCGTTTACCACGTGTCCTTCCCAGGATCAACGGCTAGGAAGGAATCATGATTTCACCACGTTGCGTGATGATACTCTTCATGCAACTGTATGGTCCCGATCACCCGATGGTCATCAATCTGATCTTCTTGAAGGATATTTGTTGTTGAAAGATGATCTTGCTCACTCATTGGATCTGAATTTATATTAGACTTATTTAAGTGTTGCGCTTGGTGCTCACGACTATGACTTTGCAAACAATTACTTGGATGACAGGTTGAGGGTTCAGGTCACAAAGGTTCAAGACATAGATAAAGAGAGAATCAATCAACCTTAGATAAAACAAAGAAGCTTATGGTTGACACTTCTCAAGCAAGATGATAAGGAAAACAGGAAAATCAAATAGGTGAGCGAAAACAGAAGAAAACTACAAGCCGAAAGGAAAACCTATGATCGGGTCTGCAAAAGAGAAGAAACGGGAAAAATTACAGACCTAAGAAGAAACCACTAACTCCTAAGGCTTTGATGAGATTATGTGATAACATTGGCTCCATAGGGGATGGCATGCTCCTTGTGAGCTGCCAAAAACACACAACTCTAGTGTCTTTTCTTTGGGTTATGTATTCTCCTATTAAAACAAAATAAACATAAAACAAAAATGGTATTTACAATGGTAGGATGTCGATTGTGATTTTAACCAAAAAAATATTCCAGGAAGTGCCCATTCATTGGGCCCCCAAAAAATTCATCACCTTCCAAATTCTGTAACCGATAAGTGTTGTTTTGTGATACCTCAAAAACCTTGAAGGGACTGATCCAAAGGGATTCAAATACACCATGCTTTCCCTTGTCCTATTTGGGTGAATCTCATTTGAGCACTAGATCTCCTAGCTAGAAATCTTCTTTTTTTCTCTTCCTGTCAAAGGCCTACTTGATTTTCTGCTACTGGTCATGTGAATTGGCCACCTTCTGATCATGTCATTAGGCTCTGCTTGGCATTCCTGAAAGAATTTTGCCACTGGCAGGGTGAGATGGGGAGGAAAAATTGCTTCAGTTCCATATACAAGTTGGAAAGAGGAGACACCCAAGGACCTCTTTGTTGTTACTCTATCATCCCACAGAGCGAATTTGAGCTTTGAATCCCATGCTTTCTTGTTGTCTTCTAAAATTCTTTTGATGATATTTATCAGGATTTTGTTAGAAGAATCTACTAACCCATTTCCTTGCGGAGAGTAGGGGTAGAGTGAATCAATGCAATTCTGAATTTCTCGCAAAACTTGATCAACGATTCAGCCTTGAAGTATGCAACATTATCAGTGATGATTCTGGTCGGGAAACCAAAACTTACTATAATATCCTCCAGAAAACCAATGATCACTTTATGAGAAGCATTCCTTGTGGGGATAGCCTCTATCCACTTGTTGAAATAATCTATGGCAGTTAGGATCCACCTGTGCTGACCACTTGAAGGAGGATGACTTTCCCCAATGAAGTCAAGACCCCAAATGGAAAGGTCCTGAAGACACTATAGGCTTCAATGGCAGAGACTTGAGATTCTTCTTTCTAGAGAATTTCTGACATTTAATACAAGACCTGATCTTTGCAAAAACATCAATGAATAGATTAGGCTAGTAGTACCCAACTCTAAGAATTGTGTTTGTTGTGGTTTTGCAGAAATGATGTCCCCCACATAGGTTGTCATGGAAATCAAATATAATTTTTTGAGTTTCTTGTGGGTCTAGACATCTCAGAAGCACTCCTAGAGGGTCCTTCCAATACAAAACCTGGTCAATGAGGAAATATCTGATTGCTTTGATCTTTAAATCTCTTTCCTTTCTCCTTCCCATACCATCAGGAGGCCTTAACTCCTGCAGAAAAAATATAATGTGCTTGTACTAGGTGTATTATGCCAGTTGAGGGTTGTCCTAAGGATTTTTATGAGACACTTTAGATTGTTGGTTCCCTGAACAAGTGTTGATGAATTTAACCCCTAGAGATTTATAATTAGATTCAACCAACAACTTGGCTAAACCTTGGCCTTTAACTAGTTTGGTGGGTTTTATTTCCAAGTGAAATTTGAGGATTTTAGTAATCCACTTGCTCCTTCTCCCATCTATGTCAGGTTGAATGAGAATGTCCTTCACAGAAGTTGAAGGAACATATGTGATGATCTTCGAATGAAAAACATAAACTCTAAAATCTTTAAGAGCTTTCACCAAGGCATAGGCTTTCTTCTCCATGATGTCATATATGATCTATGCATCTCTTAGTGCTCTACTGAAAAAGGAAATAGGTTGTTCCAACCCCTCATGATTCTTTTGCAGTAAAACAACTGCCAATGTATCGAATGAAGAAAAGGAAAAAATTAGAAAATCCTTGGAATAATCAGGACTGATTAGCACAGGTGCTTCAGTCAATTCTTTTTTTATTTGGTTGAAGGATTCTCTAGGCTCAACAGTCCATTTTACTTCATCTCCCTTCCTGATCATGGCTGTGATATGCTTCACCAATTCAACAAAATTTGAAAAAAAACTCCTCAAAAAATTATTCTTTCCTAGGAAATACTAAACTTCTTTCCTAGATCTAGGGAGTGACAAGGTTTGGATCGCTTCCACCCTACTGGGATTAATTCTTACCCCCTCAGTTGATACTATGTGCCCTAACAATTTTCCCTCTTCCATGGCAAATAGAGATTTCTTAGGATTTATGGAAAGAACAAACCTTTTTCATTTCAGGAAGACTTTTCTGAGGTGACAACAATGTTCTTTATTAGATTTGGAGAAGACTGTTATGTCATCCAGATAGATGACCACAAATTTATCCTTTTCTCCAATGAATGCGATATCCATGGATCGCTAGAAGGTTTCTCCTACATTCATCAATCCAAAGGGAATTTTGGCATACATGAATGTGTTCCAAGGAGTGGTGAAGGTTGTCTTTTCTATGTCCTTAGGTAGGACAAAAATCTGATTGTAGCTAGAGAATCCATCAATCATGGAAATCCTGGATGCGCATATTACCCTCTGCAATATGTGTTCCATTTTCGGAAAAGGGTAATTGTCCTTTTAGAACTTCTGTTCAGATTGGTGAAATCAAAACAAAGTTTGATTTCTCTATTATTTTTCCTTACCAAAACCAAGTTGGTGATCCATTCAGAATATCTCAAAGGGACAATGATTTGGGCATCCAACAACTCCTTTACCTCCTTCTCCATAATAGGCAGCAACATAAAATTTATTTTCCTTAATTTTTGCCTAAACAGTTTGGCCTCCTCCTTCAATGGGATCTTATGCTCAATAACACTGGTGTCATATGTTCTAAGATCCTCATATGTCCAGGAAAACACATCAGAGAATTCCTTTAACAACTCAGCATACTCAACCCTCTGCTCCCTTGACAAGCTTCTTGATAGCTTGACAAACTTTGGATTCTTCTCCGTTCCAATATTACACTTAGCTACATCATCATCTTCATTTGAAACCTTACCCTTTACTGCCATATCATTCCCATCGAACAATCTTTCTAAAGGAACTAGTCCCTTTGGAATGTGATTTCTAGGCAACTGAACAATATGGTGATTAGCAATTTTATTCAAAAATAATTCAGGGATAGGGTCACCTTTGGAGTCATGATCCTGATCAATGTGTAATGCAGAGAACTCATCAACCAACTCAAGAAATATTATGATTTCAAGATCATCCTTGAACACTTTCCAATGCTTGATATTATTAGGTATAGAGGGCCTAAATCTAATCTCAACATCATACATGAGCTTAGGTTGCAGAGGGATCCTAAACTGGCTTGCTGAGACAGCCAGAGAATCGGCCAAAGTATTTTCCTCTCTTGCAATAAATGAAATGTTGAAGGCTGAGAAGAAATTGTCAATTAGGTTCCACACCTCATTTTTGTAACTTCTGAGCTAAGGATGTTTGGCTCAATAATCATTTATGATTTGTTGGACTATCAACTTAGCATCCCCGAACACTACTACCTCTTCAATTACCATATCCTTTGCATCCCTCAAACCTAAAACAATAGCTACATATTCTGCCACATTATTGGTAGTTTCAAACTCTAGCTTGTATGACAGGGATATGGTTTCTTGACAAGGTGACACAAAAACCACTCTGGCACCATCACCTTCCCTAGAAGAGGCTCTGTCAAAGAACATCTTCCACACAGAGGTAGTTGGAGGATGCATTTCACAAAAATAAATGGGCTTTCTATTTTCAGGAGGAGCTTCAGGAGTAGCAGTGAATTGTAACAAACTAGATCCCAAATCAGTATCAAGGGAAAAGATAGGATGATTGGTGGGATCTGCTTCATCACTGATTATGTAGGCCAACTGAGCTTCTCTTTACAGTATTCTATGCTCTCCTCTAAACAAAAGAATGGTAGCATATGTGAGGTCCATTTTCAATATGATGAGAAGAAGTATGGGTTTCATTCTCGGAAGTGCATAAGACTATCAGGACTCCCATCCCTAGGGGGTGAAATCAACAAGACTGTCAATTTTCTAAGGGGAACTATAAATGGGACAACTCATGTGGGAGAGGGTGCTACTAGTTGAAAGTACCCAAATGTGGTAGAGGTAAAGGTACTACAGAGCCATATGTAAGGACCCTAAAGGTAAATGTCAGAGGGTGTGACTGGGATATGCAATTGATTAATAGAGGGAATAATTACATGCTAATGTCGAAAACATACTTGAAGGGGTTGTAAGTTTGCGGAACGAGTACCTGCACACATGAAAACCAAATACCTAATGTGAACAATATCTGATGAGAAAGAACATATAACAACTATTTGATAAAAATTGAAAGTGAGCATGCGTACCTGAACATGACATGAGAAAAATGATCCTTTGGGGCCAAGTGCAGATGATGACCCAGGGAATGTGAATGTGTATATGGTGGGATCAGGATCCAGTGGCTGAGAACAGATCAGAAAATGGAGGCTCTAGGCTCTTGTAATAGAGTGTGGAAGTTGGGAAAAAGGGGTTATATATGGCTGGTGGGCCCACAATGCCACCTCATTTGTACTTGTCACTATTGTTGAGATGACAAGATAGCTATGAGGATATTTTGAGATTATAGGAGTGTGAGGCTACCGATCTAGGAGTGGCGAGAGATAGGTTACTGGTCCTAACATCCCACATTTGGTGAATTTCCTAGTTTATAGGTAGGGGTTGTATGAAGGGTCATACATGGGGTTTTAAGGGTATGGGCCCACCAGTGCACGAGAAAAGGAGGAATAACCGCACATATGTGTGCGGGCATAATTCTATTTCCCACACATAATGTGTCATTGTGCTGGGCACAACTACACATGTGGCCACAAGGGTTGGGAAAATAGGTGCGCACATGTGCGCACCTATCTAGGTGAAAGTCGCGCACTATGGGCAAGCCTAAGGGTTTGTAATTTTTTATATTTTTATGACTTTTGTTGGATGATTAGGCTGATAAAATGTTTAAGCTTGGATGCAGGTGATCAACAGAGTATACAGCACCATGTCGGTCCACTGGAGAGAGCATGACTAGGACCAGTTATGGGAGGTGGTGAGAGAGCAGTTGGGCATGCAGAGACACTTGGCAGCCTGTGGGTTGCTCAAGTTATTTGACTACCCCCTTATATGGTCGCAGGATTTCTTGCTTTAGTACTTGATCGAGATGTGGAGCATTGATCTACAGTGCTTCATAGTTATAGGGGAGCAACTAACATTCTCTGCTATAGAGGATGTATATTTCCTGACAGGGATCCCATTCTGTGGGATGGACCTGCTTGTTGAGCCCCATCTGCTTGAGGATGATCGAGTGGAGACCATGGTGAATTTCCACTATACTAGATAGAACCCTATTTTGGGTTTGTTCATTCACATTGAGGCCATCAATGAATTATTGACTGAACTCATCGTAGCAATGGTGGTGAGGATATACAGATCCTTGGGTACTCAACGAATCATTGGTGGTCAGCTGAGGGTAGTGGAGCAGGTTCTAGATGGGTACCTATTTGCATGGGGTGTGGTTATGCACACCAAGATGATGGGGCAGTTGAACCAGTGTCAGCAAGCTGACTCTGGTGTGTTATCAAACTAATCGATAGGTGCGGACAGTAACAGATCTCCCTAGATCCACCTGGATCTAGAACAAAATAGGACAGGACATGACTCTTTCCCTAAGTTATGAACATTGAATTAGCTCATAAAAATAAACAAGTAACATACCTTTGTATCACTTCCTAGGGTTTATGTTGCTCCCGCTTCGCTCCAGTGCTCTCGTGAGGTCAAGACCAAGACAAAACAAACCAACCAAAGTGAAGATAGCAAAATGTATTCAATCGTCAACTTATGTGTATGATCAAGGAATTACACAATAAAGTAAGAATGACTTTATCGAAAAAGGACATGCCATTGTATCATACTAATCGAAGGTAGAAGATACAACCTAATCGCCTTGATCTCACAATCTTCCTTTTAGTGACTCTTGGTTCCAACACACACACTTTCTCTGTCCTTGTATGAAAAAGATTCAATTCCTCTTGATAGACCTACTAGAGTCTCCAAGCTTCTGTTCAAACCAGGGTTCTTCACACAATTCCTTCACCAATTCTTCAATTAATATTGCTTAACCTTTTCCATGAGAATCCTATCAATATATAGGAGAGGATGAGATGATTACATGAATGAGAATGATCCCACCAAATCAGGAAAACCAGTAAAATGATAACCATTCGAATGCCAACGCATTTTCTAGAAGATTCCCTTCTAGAACCCTCGAGACTTCTTCCCTTTTCCAAGATTGAAAACAAGTTCACACCCTATGTATAGAGCACAGTGCGATAATTTCACACCCTAGATGAAGGTGGCCTATGAGAATGGGTCATTCTCGCACCCTAGGCTATAAGCAGCCTGCGAACTCACTTTGAAAATATTTTTTTTGGAAGGAGATAAATGCCACTTTTCCCAGGAGAAAGTTCTTATTGGGAGCCTGAGTACACCATTGTTAATACATCACCAAGATGACCAAAATCATGTATAAAATAATGCCCCCCAAAGTATGATTCTGAAATCAGTGATAGCTTAAATACTATGTAGACTGCGTGTGTGTGTCGAAAACCAGGAGCGCACCTAATTGGAAACCTGCAAACAACCAAGCATCTGCAGAATATCATACTAGTTCTGAGGTATGAATTCCCATACTCAAATCATGGACAGATGACACCATAAACATAGGTCATGGCCACCAATTATACACCGTGGATCCATGCCATCAAAATATCGCATAGCCACCAAGAATACATTGTAGATCCATGCAAGAAAATTCAAATTAAGATGACATAGCCATGAGACATACAAAGTGGATCTATATGTCAACAAATTATACATATTCCATTGCAGCCTGGATCAAAGAGATGAGACCCAGGGTCTTCAATCCCATCACCCGAAAGTACGAATCTAACCATGTGATTACATGTGCTGAAGTTGAACATGGTAGAAACCACTTGATTACGGGTCATTGATGAAACTGTTAACAAGTGCGAGGGAAATCACCATTGATGTCAATGACTCCCAAGGTACACTAGTACAATCCACAAAATGTGAATAAATGATTCAAGGTCAAACATCTGATGGAATCTCCCGATCAGGGGTCAATGATAAAATCCCACTGTCAAAAGTGAGGAAACCTACCATTGAGGCATGCAAGTTTCAAGGTACCAAATAATTTCTAAGTCTTGTTTCTGGATAATGAGCTAGAGTCGACGGAACAAAACTCACCACATGAGGGCCTTGATGTATCCCCCATCAATGACACGAAATGAATAACAGATTTTGAAGGCAGAACAGAGTATGATGTAAGTTGAACTAGACACAGAGAAGACCGACATAGAGAGAATGGACAACTGCAGATGGCCGACTCAATTTCGGATGAACTTCTCTTGAACATATGAATGACACAACCAATGATTTGGCAGCATTGACTCAGAGACGACTCAGGATATGACCTTGTAGCAAATTGAATGAGAGACAAATGGATTTCCCAAACCGGCTTCAGATGATGAATAAGGGGGTGTCATGTTCAAGAGCGACACTTACTACCAATAATACAAATACGAAAACACATCCCTTTCCCAAATTTTCCCCCACCATTTCTGGCGAGTACCTCTTTATTTTTACGCAAGCTTGAGGAGGATAACATATGCTTGTTGATGTAAGCTCATCCTTTGGATGAGTCCTTAGGAGTATGTTTAACGAACCCTAGGAAGGAGTGGTTCGGTCCCATCACGGGTCTTTCGATGTTTGTTTAACGAGTCCAATGATAGAAAACTCGAAGGTTTTTCATGATTATAGAGTCTGGAAAAACACTTAAAAGAGAACTCTCTCAGTTCCTTTTTCATAAAAATAGTCTGATGAGAACAAAAAAGACATAAATTATCACTCAACAGATGTTGTCTTCAAATACTTTAACGAGCGTGAAAATAGCAAGGTCGCTCGACAATCTTTTCATGTTTAGAGAGTCTGAAAAGAGCTTAAAGAGGACTCCAGGGGGTTCCTTTTTCATATAACCTGGTTAAGCCTGAAAAAATGATAAAAGTGTGCTCGATCACGTTCTCATGTATTTGAGAGTGTGAGAACAGACAAAGACCAAGCTTGAAGTTTTGTGCAAAAAATGATAAAAAACAATCCAAACATGCGATGAAAAAGAGATAAATCCATATTCCTGTGCATGGACGTCGAATTCATTATGTCTGCAAAAAGTCACACTCATAAGGGTATTAGGCATTAGGTTTAATAAATAAAACAATTATAAAAACCAACAAAAATGGTAAAAGTAAATATAAGTGGGTAAAAGTTCTTTTTACCATAGTCATTGTAACTTTGCCAATATTTTAGCCCAAAACCCCTCTTTTTCCCTTGAATTTCGGCGCTCAATTGCGGAAGGTACGAGCATCCATTCGGCGAACTGTCTCTAACAGTGAGGTAAGCTCCTTGTCTTCTATCTTTTCATGGTTCAATTTTTAATTTTCATTGGTAAATTTCATGTTTTTGAGCTTGTTTTAGGGCTCAATTTTGCACTAAGGCATTCTTGTAGGCCAGCCACATGGGAACTGCGAGAATGCATCATTCTCACAGGTGGCCCCAAAGGCACTTGCGAGAACCTCGCACTGTGCCCAAGGGGCACCTATGAGAACCACAAAGTGAAAAGTTTTTTAAAGTTTTCTCAATGAAAAATGTACCAAATCTTGAAGAGAGTTGTTGACCTTCTTCTTATGTGTCTTATGCAGGCATTTGGCTATCACCATGGTTTTGGTATGGCGTGAAAGAGAGCATGAAGAAGATGATGCTATTGTCGGGAATAACTTGGGCACTATTGCCGCTTTGCGAGACTATTGTCTCCTAAAATTCTTTTGGATCTTGGGCATGAGGGCCCAAGTCAGACTGTTGGAGTACCTTGTTCATATGTGGGATGTGGACCAACAAGTATTCCATGTAGGGGTCCACACATTGTCCTTGGATATCGAGGACGTTTACTTCTTGACAGGATTTTCATGGTGTGGGTACCACGCTAGCTTGAATGGTAGCCGAGGTGGTGAGCTTCCTATGACTGAATACTGTAGTTTGTACTATGTTCCAGAGGCGAAAAGGAGCAAAGGAAAAGTGGCCATTTGGGGGGTGCAGGATTTGATCCTTCACACTATTTTGTTCACCATTGCTCGTATGGATGGGAGTGCTTCTCCACACATGGCTCTCCAGAGCTACTTTTAGTATTCCATAGAGTGTACTGAGCCTCGGGTCTTTAACTAGGCAGATGCAGTCCTTCATAGCGTGAAGATGCAGTTGACCAAATGCAGGAGAGGTGACCTGAAGCCATTCGGGTATGGGTCATTGTTGGTGTCCTTATTTATTGAGAGGGTTCCCTTGTTGAGCTTGCAGGTTGAGTGGGGTTTACTGGCTCCAGAGGATCCAAGAATGATGAGGTGGTGTAACCTCATGGCCAAGCATGTAGCTAGACCAATCATCAAATGAAATGATTCCTTCTTTGATTGGTTGCGACCACAGATGTTGATGGTCGATGATTATTCCTATGTCGGGTCAGACTTCTGAGGAGATCCGGAGTTGGCCCTGCCCAAGGGTGCTCAGTGGGGAGATCTCAGTAAGAAGCACACATTTTTTACTTTTTAAATGTTTTTGTGAATTTTATCATATGAAAATGTTTTTTATGTTTTTTCGTGGTCTAATTACAAAAGTCTTTTTGATGACACAGACATGGGCCCTTATCGACCTCCGAGTACTTCTCCTATATAGCGACAAGGAGAGGTGGCTTCAATGCCATGATGGGATGCTAAAGATTATGAAGTAGTGGAACAAAACTTAGAGGGCTTCACTACAGACATTCCAGACATGCCTCTTAAAGAGGTTCCATGACATTATCAGCATCATACAGTGGGGGTTTTAGAGTCTGTTGGCCAACTACTTCGTAGGGTTGCCTAGGCAGTCATGTGTTACCATGAACATCATCCATGATGTCACTTTGTAGAATCTATGAGCTTCAGATTTTGAAATTTTGGTCCTCAAACAAAACTTTTTTGTAAAAAACTTTTGATCGTTATATATGCATATGGCTTCTACCGTCTTATCTTATGTAGTGTGATACTTGTGATGTGATTGATTTATAAATGACCCAAATGTCTGTCTAATACATAGTTATCTAATGCATTAGTTAATGTATTTAGACGTCTAGGAATATGTTGATATTCAATATAATCAAAATAACATTCCAAGAGGTGAATTCACAAATATACCTGTAACAAAATAGGACTTCGAATAGCATAGACATTACTTAACTGTAGTACTACGAGCTGGGAATCGAGTCGCACAACCAAGCAACAAATACCAAGCGAGATAGCATCAATCAATAATTCAATAACGATGCTATACTCTACAACATTGTTGGTTTCACGGATAAGGAACACACCTCGTAGGGTGATAAGTTCGTTTGTAGGGGCGTAAATTACCCATGTAGTAGAACCAAGGTTCTGAGTAATACGACTAGCACCATCAGTGAAGCCAAAGTGGGGTAGTGAAGAATCCGACATTTGGAAATCAAGCACAATGTCACATAAGGGCAGAGACTAGATAACGAAAAAACAAACTACAGTAACACACAAGAAGTATGATACAATAAAAATACAAGTACTCATGCACAGGTGATCTTATGCATAGTACTTCTTTAAGTACAACCCATTTCTGGGTTCACTCAAAGGGATACCATCGTAATCTACTAACTCGTAAGCTCCTTTCTCCAAGACTCGTCTAACGATATAAGGACCTCACCACATGGCTTCAAATTTTCCATCTCCTAGCATATCTCGATCTTGTTCATAGAGGAGAACAAGATCTCCTTCGGAGAAAATGTGAGGCTTGACATGTTTGTCATATTGGGCCTTGACACGTTTCTTCTAGGCTTCTATGACTAGGGTAGCATCGCGTTGAGTTTTGTCTAATCACATGAGATACAACAGATGTTCTTCTTCTGCAAAAGTGTTTGGTAGCAGTTCGACGGCTAGTTTTAAAGAGGGTATTTCGCATTCAATCGGGAGAATGGCTTCTAAACCATAGACTAACCGGAAAGGTGTAAACCCAGTAGAGGAATTAACGGATGTCCAGTAAGCCCACAATGCGGAAAATAACATTGTGTGCCAACTTGTTTTGTGAATCCCTATCATTCGTCAAAGCATGGTTATGAGAACTTTGTTAATCACTTCGACTTGGCCGTTGGCTTGTGGGTAATAGGGCATTGAGTTTTCATGGCGAAGACCCAACTTTTCAGTGAGTTCGAACATCATAAGTTTCTAAAGTGACTACTGTGATTGGTGACGATAGCTTGAGGGACACCAAAATGAGCTATGATGTGATTGAAAATGAATAATGCTATGGTATTTCTAGTACTGTCAAATGTCGGCATCGCCTCAGCCCATTTCGTAAAATAATCTACGGCTACAATAATGTATCCATGCCCCCCAGCGGAGTGGGGGTGACATGTCATGAAATCGATGCCCCATTTCGTAAAGGGACCAATGGAGAGCACAGGGTGAAGAGGAGCGGGGTGTGATCATATCTTATGATTATAGGTCTGGCAAGCGTGGCATTTTTGGATAGAGATTATGCAATCGTTAAATAAAGAGGGCCAAAAATACCCTGCTCATAAGATCTTCTGGGCAGTAGCATACCTAGACATATGACCACCACAGGATCCAGAATAGCAGTCATTTAAGGTTTTCTCAGCTTCATCGAACGTGAGGCAGCGTGGAAAAGATGAGTCAATCCCACGGTGATAAAGAGTATCCCCGAGGATAATATATTGACGGGCTTGGTAGCATATTCGATGTCGGTCACTACTGGAAAAATTGGGCCAGAAAGTCTGGGTTTGGAGATATATGATGATATTGCCATACCAAAGATCATCAGAACTAATTAGGAAAAGGGATTCATCATGTAATGAATCAGCTGCTACATTTTCCGTTGCAAATTAGGGAAAGTCACATATCAACTCGGAAAACATTAAGGACTTCTTGGACTTGGCTCATTCAAATTCCAAGTCAAACTCCTGGAGTATCACGATCCATTTGGAGTATTTTCCCCCTAGCAATTGACACGTGAGAATGTGTTGCATAGGGTTGCAGTTATAAATTACCATAGTCTTGCGAGAGAGGATATAGTGCCAGAAGCGTTGAACTACTTGGATGACTGCCAAGGTCAGTTTTTCAACATGTAAATACTTGGTTTCGGTAGACATTAGACTTTGAATCAAGTAATAGATAACATGTTCGTCATGAGAATCATCCTCTTGGACGAGAACCATAGCGATGGTGTGATACGAGGCTGTGAGGTAGAGGAAATAATCGCGACTATAATGGGGGGGGAATAGAAGCGGAGCACATGTCATGGATAGTTTCAAAGCTTCGAAGGCTTTGTTTGCGATGGTATCCCATACGAACTCAGACCCCTTTTTGAGTAGTCACGTAAATCCAAGAGTTATCTCAGTGTAGTTCGGGATGAAACGATGAATAAAGTTTGCTTTCCCTTGCAAACTTTGTAACTGGCGAAGTGTAGAAGGAGGAGGGAGATTGACAATTACCTCGACCTTTAAAGGATCTACACTGATCCCTTGACGTGAAACAATAAATACTAGAAGGCAGTGGGATTCTTTGCAGAAAACACATTTGTGAGGATTCAAGCGCATATGGTAAAACCGACAGTGGATGAAAATGGCTCGGAGGTGGATTGGATGATCGACTCGATGCATGGAATGAGTGGGTAAGTCATCAAGATATGGTTACATGATGTGCTTGATATCATGGAAGGCATAAGACATAGCGCGTTGAAAAGTTGCACCAACGTTCTTTAGACCGAAAGGGAGTTTCCAATAGGCGAAAGTGCCCCAAGGATAAATGAAAGCGGTTTTGTGTTGATCCTCAGGAACAATATTGATTTGATTACATATGGAGAAACCATCCATCAAAGATAAGATTTCATTCCCGGCACAATCGTTGACAATCTGATCGATGAAGGGGGTAGGAAAGTTGTCTTTAGGACAAGCTTTGTTAATATCCCTATAATCAACGCATACGTGGATTGTGCCTTGTTTCTTTTCAATCGGGACAAGATTGGAAACCCAGTAAGTGAGGGCCACCAGGTAAATAAAGACAACTTTGAGAAGTTTCTCAACTTCAAGCTTGATAGCGGCCGCTTTATGTGGGTGAACTAGATGAAGGCATTGCCAGACAAGTTTAGCATCTGGGTATGTCTTGATCTCATGTATCACAATGTCAGGGTTGATACCCGACATTTCTTCGTAGCTCCAGGCGAAGATGTCACAAAAATCTTTGAAAAGTGACTTATAGGTGACGATTTCATCAAGGAAACATGAAGATCTGATATGCACATATTCGACCATTCCAGGTTTGATGGAGATATCGATCAGAATAGTGGGTGAGATATTGCTTAATTTCTCTTCGAAAAACACATCGTGTGTGGACTCGGGAAAGGTTGAAATGACAACAACGGTCAACAGGGTTGAGATCCACTGGCAGCTCTCGATGGTGTGTTGTTCCAAGAAGAGGATGAAATGGTGATGTCCATCATTCCAAGGGGTGTCTTCCATGACAAACATAATCATCTCGTCTGTGGGAAAGATGACGCGGAAAGGATCTGGAGATAATTCACCAAGAGAGGGGGTAGAAGGGGTTGCCGATTGAATGGCCTAATAGGCGGATTCGACTGGACATAAAGGCATTTCATCGTCGTAGTGAAGATGATCACCAAGGTCAGGTACCATCCATGGGTTGTGAGACACAGGGGTTCCATGAATTGAGGTGGAGATCATGTTGATTGAAGCGACAGACAATGTGGAACATCGAGTGCTGGAATGGGGAAAGTACCCATCAACGAAGAGTCTTTAAGATGACCTACACCAACATTCTCGTAACCTAGTGGGGTTTTGGCGATGAACGGTATGTTTCCAGTACATGTATCCAAGTTAAAGAAGGCTAATTAGTCGATGGTAATGACCTTTCCTTGATGTGGGAAATGTACAACATGAAAAAGAGTCAACACAACTGCATGCATGGAATCAATCTAGCTACGGCCAAGCAAAAGACTGTAATCGAGAGGAGCATCAAAGATTTCCACTTCGACTTGGACCGTTTTTCCTTCTAGCATGATTGGCAATGAAGGAAGGACACTGTAAGGCTTAAAACTGGAGCCATTGAAGGCTTTGAGTGTGTTATGGGATTCAGCCAAAGAGGGAGAGTCGATGGCTTTCCAGCAGGTAACAAACATGACACAGGTTGAGGAACCCTTGTCGATAACGGTTCTGCAAATGTTTTTGTCAAAGAAAATCACTTGGATTTGGAACGCGAGTTGAGGGGGTAACCTTGGAATGTGATCTTCCAAGTCAAAAATTATTATATTTGTGTCCGTTGGGTCGATTCCACCAATAGATTTCAACAGTACCTTCCATTGTGTGGGACAACTTTGAAGGACTTCGAGGGCTGACATTGCAGAACGTGCTTGGGCCAGATCTTCAACAATGTTGTAGTTCTGGGCAGCACGAGCATGAGGATTGAAAGATTATTTTCGAATGACGCCCTTTGGAGGGGGTCAAAGAACTATGTCAAGGCTCGATCGTTTGAGATGAAGAGGATTGTTGGTAGGTGGAGTCATGGGAGAGGGTTGTGTTAGCACTCTGTAATTTGCCTAAGGCTGTTGAGGCAAACACAGAGGTAACCTCGAACTGCTTCGAGTCTTGGATCTAGCCCTCCAAGACTCAGAGAGGGATCTCTCTTTTAGATTTAGCTTTGTTTTTTAGGGATGGGTTTAGGCTAGTTATAAAAGCAATGAAAATATAGAGTTTGTGATTTTGACATGGTTACTTTGGGACAGCAAGGAGGGCCATTGGGCAAATGGGGTCTGCGATTAAAAGTGATTCACATCTCAGATCTAGACAAGGCTGTTACACAGGGCAAGGTAGCAGAAACATTGGATCGATTTAAGTTTTAATGGCATGGATTAGAGGAAGAAATAGCTGAGGAAAAAAAAACGAGGCACAGGAGCAGTTAAGAATTCCTGAACTAGCCTTTAGAAGATAAACACAAAGATCACCACAAGCTGAGAGGTAGAGTATCTGATAATAAATTCTGCCCCTATTACTTTCCTTCTGGTGATAAGAAATGAAAACAATTTGTAAAGAAGGCAGGAAATACACTAACAAAGAAGGACACCGCCAACATTTCTACACAGGAATCCTGTGAATAGCAAGCTCATTCATGAATTGATCATCTAAATATCACAATAATATTATTGGCCATACACAGCCCATACACAGCCCATACAGAGGTGGCAGCATTCGAATGCTTTGAGGTGGTTGGGTAACTGTAACCTCCTGCCATGTGTGATCTATAACCGAATTTCTTGTTCGCCAGCGACTGGGATACATTCCATTTGTCATTCAAGGAATTAAATTACCATATGCCCTCGACTGTCAGTTTCATTTGAACGGTGCTTCGAACTATGATGCTCTTCCACCTGTGATTAAAAATGCTCTACCACCTATGCTTCCTAGTGTATTGTTCATCCATAATGGTTCCTCTTCAAGTCATAAAGATTAATTTGATGGCCACAAAGAGCCATGAACAGAACTTTCATTAGGTGTCTAATGAATGCATCTTTGCAGTGGTGTATACCAGGCAACATCGGGTCTATCATCCTCCTGGCATAAAGGAGGATCATGTAGTTTCCTCTGCATATAACATGAATTTGAAGTAGGTTTCTAATAGATGGCAATCCCAACCCTTGTCTTGTCCATTGTTTTCAGAACTAGTGTCCAGCACATCGACTCTGTCAACGCCATTACAGATCACGATGTGCTTGATCGTTCCTATAAATTGGAGTTGCAGACCATATAAAATATCATCAAGCATAAATAAGTGGTGCCTTTCGAGTTCATTTACATAGTTCAACCACTTATTAACAGCTCTCTGCCACTTTGAACTCTTAGAAGTGATTCCGAAATCACAAACTATGAAAACGTCAGAGAAGAAACAAATCATAAGAAGATGAAAGCTTCAAGGTAACAACAAATAAGATTGATTCAAGCCAGCAGGTCAAAGGACAGGGTCCTCAAGTGTTGCATTTCCAAAATCAGTGATATGGGGATGAGAAGCTTTCTCATCGAGCTGGTTTTGAGCCCAGATCAACATCTTTAAAAGACATGGAAGCTTGGGATCTTTCTCATGACTTTGACTAGTTAAAATTGCAGCATTCAATTCACTGTCTGTCTTCTGACGCTGGGAGATGTCTAAAATGTCCCCAAAAGGGCTAGTTGATGGATCTTCAAAGGCTAACAAAGCAACTGTACGTTCCACCTCTTCCATAAAGACACGATTTTCTTCCCCCCTTGGTGCCAATTCCTCCTGTGCAAATTCAAGAGATTCTTCAAGCTTCCCATTGCGTATAAGTTCTATCAATCTCTGTTGTTGTAGATAGAAAAATAATTGAGGATTCATTCCCAGAATCTTTGGATTCAAATCTTTGACCTTCGCAATAGCATATTCTACATTGCCATTTTGAAGAGCCTTTCGCACTGCTACTCGGTCTGTTATTGTTCCAAGATCCGTATCTAGCTCTGTGTCGGATTCCAGCTGAAACTTATTAGCTGCATCAACATAGCCTTTGAAAACTAGATGACAGTCTAAATTGAGCACAATGTCCAAGCAACCAATCGCATTGTCTTTGGTATAAGAACCCTATGGAGGTAAATCTGAAAAATATGGCTGTGTCGAATCGATGAGCAGGCGGTCTGGTACATCCCTCGGACATATCATAGCCTTCCATGCACGCATCCTCCTTGTGTTGGACACCTCTAAACCATTTCAACACCTGGCGTAGGGTTTCAACGCTGCTGGTTCAACACCTGTCACTGTGTTTATATATTTTTTAATGTCCTGTGAGCGATATCCCACATCCACGTGCTAGACTGAGATTTAATGGATTAAATTAATCAACAGTCATACGTTGTAACAATGAAATGATCCTGAGGCTTGGGCTTGGGATTTGGGGTTTGGTGTTTGTGCTGTGTTGGCGCTGCTTGTCTACTTTTGGTGTATGGAATGGCGCATATCCCTTGGTGTTGAGCATTAGGAAGTTGGCCCTAGGCCAATATTTTTTGCTAAAAATTATATTAATTTTTTACAAAACTATGCATAAATGCAAAGGCCGAGGGGCCATTTTTAATTTTTGCCAAATTCACCAAATTTTGGCGAACAAACCAACTTTGTTTTTAGCTCACCAGCATTAAACTTTTACCCTTTCGAACCAATCCACCTTTCTTCCAGAAAATACACCGAAACTCACTTTGAAGCTTGCGCACCGGGACTCGTCTTATGCTTGGGCAGTGTCGAGCGCTTACCACCGCCTTCGCCATGCGTCATGAGCGAAAACATATGCCTGAGATAGATACATATTAGTCAGAAAAATGATTCCCTATTATATAGGGTTCTAACAGAGGCTCCACCTGGGGAAGATAGCTCTGAAGGAGGTGTCTAGAATCCATGAACTCTGAATTTCGCCGACCCGCTGCTCATTGGGCTGCCCCCAAACTGTAAACTGAAAATAAACTTATGAAGAGACAAAAAGAAAAGATGCTCATTCTGTTGAGATTATTGGCATCCTACCTACCCTAATCTAACAGTTACTGCTTCAATCAGGTAATAAAAAAGTGCCAATGAAGCCAACCCAACAGTTGATCCCATGATTTGGCTTCCTCATCATGTTTGATGAAAATCAAGACTGAAATATGTACTGGCAGCTGGTGATAGCTCGGGCTCTTGCAAGAAAAACATGTTTGAACAGATACACTAAAAAAGAGCTCCATGTAATTTGCAACCGGGTCAACCAATATACGATCTATTGGTTGATTCTTCAGGTATTCATTCAACATTCTAACATGGATAAGTTTCCCATCCGTGTCCTTCATATTAGACCATGACTGCAACTGTTCAATTTCAGCCTTATGCTTGCAAACAAAAGATTCATCAATCAAAAAATCGAAGGAGGACACAATATCTTTTGGTTTTGGAGGCGTGAGTTGCTCACAAAATTGCTTTGGAGATTGGAAACTGTAAGATTGAATCTTAGTTTTCACAAGCTTAATATCCCTTTCGAGTTTTTCAGCCAACAGCTCAAATACACACATTTTAAATTCATGAGGAAAAAATTTCGATTTCCAACAACGAGACAGGGTGGTCAACGAAGCTTCTTCAATTGCTAAATCTGCTAACTCATCCCTGAAATATTTTATAGCTTCACAATATATAGGATTTTCCACATACCTTGTCATCCTGAAGCATCATCAAGGCTCTATAATCTGGATTCTTCAGCAGTGAAGCCGCTTGAGATCTTTGAAGCTCGGGATCTTGAACAATGGAGTCGCCAGGTGAATAGTACAACCTTCTTGTGTTTGGCTTCTGTTCACCATCAGAAGTCAAATCTGAACTTGAAGTGTAGATCTGGAGAATGTCCCCAGTATGGTCGCCAAAAATGTTAGCACTCTGTAATTTGCCTAAAGCTCCTGAGGAAAACACAGAGGTAACCTCAAACCGCTTCGAGTCTTGGATCTAGCCCTCCAAGACTCAGAGAGGGATCTCTCTTTTAGATTTAGCTTTGTTTTTTAGGGATGGGTTTTAGGCTAGTTATAAAAGCAATGAAAATATAGAGTTTTTTATTTTGAGATGGTTACTTTGGGACAGCAAGGAGGGCCATTGGGCAAATGGGGTCTGCGATTAAAAGTGATTCACATCTCAGATCTGGACAAGGCTGTTACACAGGGCAAGGTAGAAGAAACATTGGATCGATTTAAGTTTTAATGGCATGGATTAGAGGAATAAATAACTAAGGAAAAAAATACCAGGCACAGGAGCAGTTAAGAATTCCTGAACTAGCCTTTAGAATATAAACACAAATATCACCACAAGCTGAGAGGAAGAGTATCTGATAATAAATTATGCCCCTATTACTTTCCTTCTGGTGATAAGAAATGAAAACAATTTGTAAAGAAGGCAATAAATACACTAACAAAGAAGGACACCACCAACATTTCTACACAGGAATCCTGTGAACAGCAAGCTCATTCCTGAACTGATCATCTAAATATCACAATAATATTATTGGCCATACACAGCCCATGCTCAAGAAAAGAAAATGAAAAATAACAGGTCTGGACCTCTCACACAGGTTGAGCCTCTCCTCTTCAGCCCAGTCGAACCCTCATTAAGTTTTTTACATCACTATATATAACAAAAAATCCCCTAGCCTTCAAAGATTCGGGCTCATGACTCTGCACTCTAAGAATAGTAAACAGTTACACAGATTGACACCTGTGGACTGTTTCAAAAACAATTTCGACAGCAAATCAAAGGAAAACTAAATTTAGAACTCTTTCTTTGACATCTGGAGTTGGTTAATGTTTTGCTAGCGAATGGAAGTTAACAGCATTACAATGAACAGAGGTGGAAGCATTCGAATGCTTTGAGGTGGTTGGGTAACTGTAACCTCCTGCCATGTGTGATATATAACCGAATTTCTTGTTCGCCAGCGACTGGGATACATTCCATTTGTCATTCAAGGAATTAAATTGCCATATGCCCTCGACTGCCAGTTTCATTTGAACGGTGCTTCGAACTATGATGCTCTGCCACCTATTATTAAACATGCTATGCCACCTGTGCTTCCTAGTGTATTTTTCAGCCATAATGGTTCCTCTCCAAGTCGTAAAGATTAATTTGATGGCCACAAAGAACCATGAACAGAACTTTCATTTGGTATCTGATGAATGCATCTTTGCAGTGGTGTATACCAGGCAACATCGGGTCTATCATCCTCCTGGCATAAAGGAGGATCATGTAGTTTCCTCTGCATATAACACAAATTTGAAGTAGGTTTCTGATATATGGCAATCCCAAGCCCTGTCTTGTCCATTGTTTTCAGAACTAGTGTCCAGCACATCGACTCTGTCAACGCCATTACAGATCACGATGTGCTTGATCGTTCCTATAAACTGGAGTTGCAGACCATATAAAATATCCTCAAGAATAAATGAGTGGCGCCTTTCGAGTTCATTTACATAGTTCAACCACTTATTAATATCTCTCTGCCACTTTGAACTCTTAGAAGTGATTCTGAAATCAAAAAATATGAAAACGTCAAAGAAGAAACAAATCATAAGAAGATGAAAGCTTCAAGGTAACAACAAATAAGATCGATTCAAGCCAGCAGGTCAAAGGACAGGGTCCTCAAGTGTTGCATTTCCAAAATCAGTGATATGGGGATGAGAAGCTTTCTCATCGAGCTGGTTTTGAGCCCAGATCAACATCTCTAGAAGACATGGAAGCTTGGGATCTTTCTCATGACTTTGACTAGTTAAAATTGCAGCATTCAATTCACTGTCTATCTTCTGACGCTGGGAGATGTCTAAAATGTCCCCAAAAGGGCTAGTTGATGGATCTTCAAAGGCTAACAAAGCAACTGTACGTTCCACCTCTTCTAGAAAGACACGATTTTCTTCCCCCCTTGGTGCCAATTCCTCCTGTGCAAATTCAAGAGCTTCTTCAAGCTTCCCATTGCGTATAAGTTCTATCAATCTCTGTTGTTGTAGATAGAAAAATAATTGAGGATTCATGCCCAGAATATCTGGATTCAAATCTTTGACCTTCTCAATAGAATCTTCTACATTGCCATTTTGAAGATCCTTTCGCACTGCTACTCGATCTGTTATTGTTCCAAGATCCGTATCTGGCTCTGTGCCAGATTCCAGCTGAAACTTCTCAGCTGCATCAACATAGCCTTTGAAAACTAGATGACAGTCTAAATCGAGGATAGTGTCCAAGAAACCAATCGCATTGTCTTCGGTATAAGAACCCTGTGGAGGTAAATCTGACAAATATGGTTGTGTCGAATCAATGAGCAGGCGGTCTGGTACATCCCTCGGACACCTCATACCCTTCCATGCACACATGCTCCTTGTGTTGGACACCTCTAAACCATTTCAACACCTGGCGTAGGGTTTCAACGCTGCTGGTTCAACACCTGTCGCTGTGTTTATATATTTTTTAATGTCCTATGAGCGATATCCCACATCCACGCGCTAGACTGAGCTTTAAGGGATTAAATTAATCAACAGTCATACATTGTAACAATGAAATGAGCCCGAGGCTTGGGCTTGGGCTTTGGAGTTTGGTGTTTGTGTTGTGCTGGCGCTGCTTGTCTGCTCTTGGCTTATGGAATGGCGCATATCTCTTGGTGTCGAGCATTAGGAATTTGTCCCTAGGCCAATACTTTTTGCTAAAAATTATATTAATTTTTTACAAAACTATGCATAAATGCAAAGGCCGAGGGGCCATTTTTAATTTTTTCCAAATTCACCAAATTTTGGCGAACAAACCAACTTTGTTTTTTGCTCACCAGCATTAAACTTTTACCATTTCGAACCAATCCACCTTTTTGCCAGAAAATACACCGAAACTCACTTTGAAGCTTGCGCGCTGGGACTCGTCTTATGCTTGGGCAGTGTCGAGTGCTTACCGCCACCTTCGCCATGCGTCATGAGCGAAAACATATGCCTGAGATAGATACATATTAGTCAAAAAAATGATTCCCTATTATATAGGGTTCTAACAGGTTGTACCAATGAAGGAGGTAGATCATCAACCTTCTCTTTAGAGGGAGAATAATCTTTGGCTCGAGTGGTGAGTGCAATGTCATTCTTCTTTGAATCGCTAGTGCACATCAATACATAGGACGTAGTAGAAGGGTAAGGTTGGTCATTAATGACCAATTGGGCCTGTTGTTGAGAGGGGAAGGGTTGGGACAAAATGGCTAGAGTGGGTGGTTTCGGAGCCCCTTGAAGGAACTTAGTAACCTCGGCACGTCGTGGACAATCCTTCGTGTAGTGATCATCACCACAGATAAGACAAGGGTATCAGGGTTTGTGCTTATACCTATCGTCAACAGGTGGGGTTTTGGTTCTCTCTGCTTGAGAAGTATTTTTGTCCTCCTTATTCTTACCCTTTCCCTTTTTGGATTTATTTTTACCGGCTGGGGTAGATTGAACAACATTTACCTCAGAAGTCTTGCCGGTGGGAGGGGTGGGAGATGGAGCATTTTGAACATTAGAAGAAGCAGGTTTGGGGTTGTTGCTCAAGGAAGAATGTGGTTGGGCATGGAAAGTGCCAATCACACCATCGGTTGCATGAGAAGCAGTTGGGATAGTTGAGGTGACGGAAGTGGAAGGACAAGGTGCATCAGGGAGTAAGTAATAAAGAGTACCCGTTTGTGAGTAAACAAGGTCAAGATATTGAGCACGACTTATGGCCTATTCTTCCATGACAACTCCACCCATGGCGATGTCATGAGCGATTTCATTCACAAATGATTTTGTGAACCTCTCTGTTAGCAACTAATCGGGAAGTTCGAGTTCGATTTTGATGAGACGTCATCTCCGTCGCCACTCATGAATGTGGTCGGATATATGAGTGGCTTTGTTTTGTTTGAAAGAACTCAAAATCTCAGTCCACATTTCATAACAAATCAGTAACTGGTAGTGGGTGAGGAAATCCATAGCTAGGGTGTTGAAGTCAACAAAGAAAACTTGTGGTAATTCTATATACCACTTCACGGCAGAACCCGTGAGAGTTCTTTGAAAAATACGTAAACAAATAGAGTCATCCATCAAGGAGTTAGATGAGCACAAAAGGTGAAAAGTCATGACATGATTGTTCGGGTCCTCTCCCGCTTTGCCATCAAATTTAGGGATGTCATATGGTAGCTTGGATGGTATAGTGGGCCATTGGGGAGAGTGACAGATTGGATCATTTAAAATCCTCAACAGATCCGGGAGGTCCAAAGTGGCCAAGAAGGGTAACTATCTATTCACATGTGGGTATTGGTGGCTTTGGGGAGGGAGTATTGTCGGCAAACCAGTGGGACCATAAGTAGTCTACATATAATAAGAAGATCCAGGCAGATTCAGTGGTTGTTGTGGAGGAAAGTATCTCATGGGATTGTATCCTTGAACAGGGACATGAGTTTGAGCATTTGAGCCCCAAATAGGATTCGAAGTACCTGGATATGGTTGGCCTATACTAGGGGGTATAACGGATGTAGCTAGAAGCTATTGGCCCCCAGTCGATTGAGGATTATGTTGTATCAGATGGTTCCAATACTGGGCCAAGGATTGAGGTATATTTTGTCCATAGGGTGGGGTCGGTGGGGGTTGTCCTCCAATCAGGGGTTGTGTTCCAATTGGGGGTTGTGTTACAATTGGGATTTGTGTTCCAATAGGAATTTTCCCTACAAGGGGGGGTTGAGTCAAACCTCCTTGGTGAAATTGTCCACCAACAGGAATTTGGTAATTTGGTGTGAACGATGGAATAGTGCCACTAGGATTAGTGCTGCCGATAGAGGATGAAAAAGGTCCTCTAAAAGAGGGTTGAGGAAGTGTCGGAATGAGGCTAGGAGGAGAGTGCCCAGAAGAAGAGGGACCACCAGGAGTTATATATGGGGTTTGTGTAGGAGTGGGAATAGAGTCATTCAACACACGGTATCCAGGTGGAAGCGTCAGGGTGACAGTGGGTGAGAGTGGTGTGCCAATGGGGGCTTGACTAGCTGTTGTAATCCTGGGGTGAATACTCATAGTATCTATGTAATGGACCATTTATAAATGGATGGTCAAGATGTGGTCATCTCACAGAGCTTCTGTACCAGGAAAATAATAAGAAGTAGTAAAAGGTACTACATCTGGGTCAGAGGTTTTGGGGAACGCAGGTGAGACGGTGATTTCAATGCCTGATCCTAAACCAAAGAGATCTCGTCTAAAAATGCCAGTAGACCAAAAAGGATCTTGGCCCTCAGGTCCTGGAAAGGGTCGAGTTGGTGATCCAGAAGACACAACAACTAAGTCTCCCGAAGAATTCACTCGCATAATACGTCTCTCAGAATCGGGGTGAATTCGAAAGTCCTCTCGAGAATTGGTAATTCGGAAACTTTCTAGAGAGTCAGTTCTTTCCACTTGTGGAGTTGTGACATCTTGGACTTCACTCTATTGAGGAGATCCCTCAGGTGAGCTTGTAGACAGGGGTTGTGAACCTTCCATATTTTCTTGAGGTAATCCCTGCATTCTACGTGAACGATGTGGAGGGTCTATTGTGAACGAGTTATAAACTTATGAAGAAAGTCTTATGGTCAACTTGGGTAAACAAACAACATGCACTAGTAAAAAATCTAAGAAACAACACCAAGCAAACAAGACCTTCTAATTCTGAAGTCACTAGTTGGTGATGAAATCCAACGTCACAATAACGAGACCGGAAGGGGCTGGGCTAGGGTGGAAAATTTATGTTGACGACCTGCTTAATGGACTTACACCCTAGTGCAAGCTCCCACACATAATCGTGGGTATACCCTCCAAGGAGCCCGAGTGAGTTTGGCCAACGTCGATTTCAGGTACCGTGAAGACTTGCCCCTTCACAGTCACCTTGTGTAAGACCTAAGAAGATAGGCCACTAAGGTTACCATTGACAACAATAAAGCTTATGGGAACAATCAACAGTCCGATCCACACGCAAGGGCAGGGTATCAAGCCCGAAATCAACTTGGGAGGCTTCCACTCATCATTGTGGCTATACATCTAAGTGACCCCCGTAATACATGCAATCTCTACAATGATATCAACAAAGTAGGTTGAGTAACTCTATCAATATCAATGCGACCTCGGTTTTGATCCTTGTGTGAGAAGGGCTTCCCAGGACAAAACGTTGTAAATGGAATTTGACACTCCTTAACACAAGATGCTATTTTGTGTTTTTTGTTTTGGAGAGTGTATCTCTCTTCCTATTCCAAAGTGCTAGCCTAGCTAATTTTTGGTGTAATAGAGTCCTAGAAAAGAGTTACTAGTTAAATTTTAAAATTGCACAATGTTATTAAGGGTTGTTGTTATTCAAAGGAAACGGAGATGAAACTGATGTTGTGTGAGACTCTAACCCAACAATGCATAGATAGGAATGGAATATATCAATTTTTGTTCGAAGAATCCTATGTACGGGAGGGAAAGAGAAGTATTATGGAACAATATTGAACTATGATACACAATCTTCTTTAAAATGCAATCTTCAATGAATCACGTAACAATGACAATTCTCTATTTGTTATTTTTCAACAATTGATTTCCAATATTTTCAAAAGTAAAATGCTTTTAAAAGAAAAATGTTTTTTTCTTTTCAAAAATATCTACACCATGGTGGTGAAAGTAAGGAAAATCAATAACTAAGGAATAAGCAATAAACAAAAACCCAAACTAATCTTTCAATGGAAACAAAAACGACAAGTAGACAAGACTAGTCTTTTCAATTGCATGAGAACAATGTTCTTCCAAGTAATGAGCAAATGAGAAGACAAACAATCCCAAATTTCAAACTAATCACTGGCTCCTAACCAAACAAGTACCCCGATTCCAGGATCAGAGAGTATATCCTTTCTAAGAAAAGTCAAGAGATGAGAGTTGAGAAAAAGATGGACAAGAAGAGCCTTTGATTTCCGAAGACTGATCATGCACAAAATTCGAAGACAAGAAACAATCAACCAGTGGTCCAAGAAGTTCTTTTCAGACACCTATGCAGATATGGGCATTTGAGCATGCAAAATCTTTAAATCCAAAAATTTTAAAAAAGGGTTCGTAGGCTATCAGTAATGCACAGTGCGAGAATGGAGCATTCTCGCAGGTTGGCTTGAAGTAGGGTATGAGAACCTTGCACTGGACTGAAAGGCAGAGTGCGAACTCAAGGGATTCTCACAGGCCACTGTGGGGTTCAGTGCGAGAAGTCCTAAAACTTTGCAAAAATTTGGAAAAAGACAAAAAATTTGAAGGGAATTTTGGACCCAGAGAATCTATCAAGGTGTCCTGAAGACTCAGAGATTGATATAAATAAAGAAAGGTAAGGCAAGAGAAAATGGCCAAGGAAAAACACCAAAAACCACTAAAAAATGGGTTGCATCCCCAGTATGGTCACCAATTTTGTTATCAAACTAATCGGTAGGTGAGGACAGTAACAGATCTCCCTAGATCCACATGGATCTAGAACAAAATAGGATAGGACATGACTCTTTCCCTAAGTTATGACCATTGAATTAGCTCGTAAGGAGGAACAAGTAACATAACTTTGTATCACTTCCTAGGGTCTCTGTTGCTCCTGCTTTGCTCCAGTGCTCTTGTGAGGTCAAGACCAAGACAACACAAACCAACCAAAGTGAAGATAGAAAAATGTATTCAATCGTCAACTTATGTGTATGATCAAGGAATTACATAATGAAGTAAGAATGACTTTATGGGAAAAGGACATGTCGTTGTATCATATTAATCAAAAGTAGAAGATACAACCTGATCGCCTTGATGTCGCAAGCTTCCTTTCGGTGACTCTTGGTTCCAAGATACACACTTTCTCTGTCCTTGTATGAAGAAGATCCAATTCCTCTTGATAGACCTACTAGAGTCTCCAAGCTTCTGTTCAAACCAGGGTTCTTCACACAATTCCTTCACCAATTCTTCAAGTAATCTTGCTTAACCTTTTCGATGACAATCCTATCAATATATAGGAGAGAATTAGATGGTTACATGGATGAGAATGATCCCACCAAATCAGGGAAACCAGTAAAATGATAACCATTCAAATGCCAACCCATTTTCTAGAAGATTCCCTTCTAGAATCCTCAAGATTTCTTCCCTTTTCCAAGCTTGAAAACAAGTTCGCACCCTATGTATAGACCACAGTGCGAGAATTTCTCACCCTAGTTGAAGGTGGCCTATGAGAATGGGTCATTCTTGCACCCTAGGCTATAAGCAGCCTACGAACTCACTTTAAAAATATGTTTTCTGGAAGGAGATAAATGCCACTTTTCCCAGGAGAAATTTCTTATTGGGATCATGAGTACACCATTGTTAATACATCACCAAGATGACCAAAATCATGTATAACATGGTGATTTCACTTTCGGGTCCGTTCCAGTGGCCTGGTTTTTAGAGAGGGTGCCTATGTTGCGCTCGAGGATCCTACTAGAGACCATGGGGTGATGAGAGACATGACTGATATGAGGGGCCCACATGTTGGCCGACATGGAGGTGGGGAGGGTGGCCATTGTTTCATGGCCACAGTGGCTCGAGTGTGGTGCCAGATGCCACAGGTTATTCTGAGGTATCCATATGTGGGTATGAACTATTTCCATGATCTAGATATGGTGTTGCCTCCTAGGGAGGACTGGGACTAGGGAGGTATGTGTTATAGTTTTATGTTTTGTGATTTTGATAGATAACATTGATTATATATGTATATGGATGCTCACACTATCTCTTGTGTTTTTTTGCAGATGTGGGACCTCAAGGATGAGAGGCAGAGGTTTTCAGGGAGTCATCTCATAGGGGGCCAGCTCATCGAGGGCCGGATCGACAGGTGACGGTAGAGACAAGGGTTGGAAAGAGGTGGTGACGAGATGACGTTGGTGCTAGAACAGTGAGAGAGTCGCATGAATATGTCGGGGTTATGCTGGAGGATCTTCACTGACGTTTCGAGTGGGTTCTAAAGGGTGTTCCTTAGGGCATGTGGGCCCACATTGAGGACGAGGATTTCATCGAGCAGTGCATGGCAGTAGTAGCAGAGTGGTGGACCCTGATCCATTGAGCGGAAGTGGCAGGGGCAGCGATGACTAGTCGGATGCCTCCTAGACCTAGAGGTCCCCTAGCTAGTGGGGTGCCTCCTGCTAAAAAAGGACCTGGGGGGGAGCTCTGGGGGCACCATGAGTATTGATTTTTGTATGTATGGGATTGGGAGCCCATTTTTGTATAGGGTACTTGATACCCATTTTTGTTCTCATAGGGGTGGGGGGATTCATCGGCCTATGGGAGTTTGTACATGTATATTGTTTGTAAACACTGATGAGCTTCATGATATATATACATATATGGATATATTTTTTATCATGCATGTCTCTATGCTTTATGTTTTTATGTATGATGTATTTTCTATGTGTTGTGACAAATGTATGAGGCTATGTATAAAATGTCGTTTTAATGTGATAAATGCCAATCTAATACTAGGTTAGCCATGTGATCTGCTACTTAATTAAGTGTTCTTGGAATATGTGTAAATGTGATGGAATCCAATTTGCGAGATATGAGTCTAACTTGGAGGTATTTGCAAAAGAGGCAAGGATCAAGAACATGATATACATTGTTGAGATGCAAGACGACAAGATGGGAATCTAATAGAACACTAAGGTGAAAAATGTGGTGGTTAGTGGCCTCAATGAGGATACCAATGACGATGTCGTATTTGGCTTGGTTGTTGGTGGCCAAGCCAAAACATATTCCATTGGAGTGGAGAAGGACATGTGAGGGAGTATAGAGGGCCCAAGTGGCCGATGCAACATTCTGGGTCCAGCGACTGGCACCTTCAGCGTAATCGATGTGGTAGGCTGATGGATGATGCATCTGTCAATAACATGGATGATAGATCAGACATGAGGAGTGGTGGAGGTAAATAAGACTAAAAACTATACAAATGTGTACAAAGAGAAACCTAAGGTAGGGGGGTTACGCTTAGGCGTAAAACTTCTTTAAGTACAACCTGTTGATGGGTTCTTTGAGAGGGTAGCCTTCTGTAGAGGCCAAGATGTAGGCACCTTTAGTGAGGAAATGTTCGACGATGAAGGGTCCATGCCATAATGACTCTAATTTCCCATGGTCGAGAGTGTCGTGGGCTATATCATAGGCTAACACAATATCACCTTCGTTAAATGAGCGAAGGTTGACATGACGATTTTAGCTGCCACATTGTGTGGTAATGAAGATAAACGATCTTCATCAAGCAACTCCAAGGTTAGTAGGCATTGCTCCATTAAATCAGTGTCAGGTATTATCTCAATGGAAGTGTGTAATGTGGGAATTTCTCACTCGATAGGGAGGGTGGCTTCAATCCCATGGAAGAGGTGGAATGGTATAAAACCGTTGGTAGTTTTGACTGTTGTGCGATAAGCCCATAAAGAAAAAAACAACATATGATTCCAGTTGGTCTTATGTTTGTTGATGGTACGTTGTAGCATGGTTTTGAGAACTTTATTGACTACCTCGACTTGGTCGTTAGATTGATGGTAGTACAGGGAGGCAAACTCATGGGTGAAGCCTAACTTTGAGGATATTTCTACAAAGATCTCGTTCTCAAAGTGTTTACCATGATCAAAGACTAACTGTAGTGGGACTCTAAACCGGGTAATGACGTGGTTGAAGAAAAAAACATGTTGTTGTGTTAGAAGTGTTGTTAAATGTGGGCATGGCTTAGGTCCACTTGGTAAAGTAATATACTACCATGACAATGTACTTATATCCATTAGAGGATGGAGGATGGAAATTCATGAAGTCTATGCCCCATTTACAGAAGGGGGCGGCTATGGTGAATGGATGTAGAAGAGTTGGTGGCGCTCATGCTTTGTTTTCATAAAGTTGGCATTTGTCACATCACTTGACAACGTGGATGCAGTCATGAAACAAAGTGGGTCCAAAGTACCCTGCTCGAATGATTTTTTGGGTGGTGGACATACCCGAGAGGTGACCACCATAAGCGTCATTGTGGAAATCGTTCAGTACTTTGTCAACTTTTCCGATGGTAAGACATCACCAAATAATGGTATCGAACCTACGTCGATAAATAATATCTTCAATGAGGAGGTAGCGGGGGGATTGATTTTGAATGCATCGATGTTCATCGTGAGAGAGATTTGACCAAAATTTTTGTGTAGGAAGGTATATGAGGAGGTCGTCATACTAGGGGTCATCGGAGGGGATGAAGAAAAGGTGTTCATCAGGGAAATCCTCATTGACAGGGGAATCTTTGGTGTCCAAGGGAAAATTCGTAATGAGTTCGGCTAGGAATAAATATTTATTGATTTTGAGAGTAGAGAACTCCAGATATTATTCATGTAGGATAACGATCCATCGGGAAAATTTTCCATTAATATACCTTCGACTAAGAAAGTACTGCATGGGGTTGGAATTTGCTATGACCTTGGTAGTTTGAAGCAAAATGTAATGTCGCAGGTTTCGGACTGCGAGGACAAATGCTAAGGAGAGTTTCTCATCATGATTATACTTAAAGGGTGGCCCTAAATTTTTTTTACTAATGTAGTAAATGACATGTTCATGCCCATCATCCCCTAGTTTGATAAGGACTCCTGCTATTGAGACAGCTAAGGATGATAAGTAGAGGATGTAATAGCGATCATAGTCTTGGGGAATAATCAAAGGGGAATTGGATAGGGAAACTTTTAAATATTCAAAAGTTGCTTGAGCATGTTCATCCCATAGAAATAGGATATCATGACTCAGTACGTGGAGAAAACTATGTGCGTAAGTTGCGTAGTCTGGGACAAAGCGACGTAGAAATTTTTCTTTGCCTTGTAGGCTTTGCAGTTGGCGTAAATTCCTTTCTATTGGAATTTATGTGATAGACTAAACCTTGAGGGGGTCCATGATGATGCCATGTTGGGAGACAATGAACCTAAGGAGGTGCTCGACGGTTATGTAAAAGACACACTTGAGGGGGTTCAAGCGGATATTGTACTGGCGACATCATTGGAAAACAATGTGTAGGTCATCTAGATGTTGGGTTCACTTTTTGGATCGAGTAGTGAGGTCATCAAAATAAGCAAGGATGATGCAAGAAATATCATGAAAAGCATAGGTCATGGCCTAATGAAATGTAGCACCGACATTTTTAAGTCCAAAATGCATGACACGATAAGAAAAGGTACCCCAAGGGGTAGTAAAAGTAGTTTTATATTGATCTTCTGGATGGATTTGGATTTGATTGTAGCTAGAGAACCCATCCATAAAGGATAGTGCCTCATGGATGACATAGTCATCGATGATTTGGTCGATGAAAGGGGTTGGAAAATTTTCTTTGGGACAAGTGTGGTTGAGACCATGAAAGTCTGTGTAGACGCGAATAGTGCCTTGTTTTTTGTTAATGGGGATGGGGTTGGAGACCCACGAAGTGTATGCAATGAGGTAAATGAACCCGATAACACATATATTTTCACTTTTGTCTTTGATAACCGTAGCTTTGGATGGGTGAAGAGGGTGTTGCTTTTGATGAACATCGGCGACATCTAGCCAAGTGTCAATTCTATGTTCTACTATAGAAAGATTGAGGATGGGAATCTTCGTATATGAAAGGAAAAAATATCTTGGTATTTCTGAAAGAGATATTTGTAAGAAATGAGTTCTTCAAAGGAGCGTGTGGTGCCAATAGTTATTTCTTATACGATTCTCGGTTTAATGGAAATACCAATTTTGACAGTGGGGGAGATGTTGGCCATGTTTCCTTCTTCAAAATAATTCGAGGCAGGGATAGGGTTGTTGAAGCAATCTGTATTCCCCGAAGGAATAAAATCATTGGTTTTGATTGAGAACATGGTGGCTCGGATAGGATGGTGAAAGGATTCATGTGAAATAAAAAGTGTTCAATTATGGGGCGCATTCCATGGGAAATCAGGGGTAGTTATTCCCTCCATGATATCTTCATCGCAATGAAAAATGCGAGAATACAAGGTGTTTTCACCGGATGTCACCTTTGGATTATGGCAGAGGTAAGCCCGATACCCATCAGAGTTTTATGTCACAGGTTGGTTATAAAGGGTCAAATGGGCACAGGATCGAGAAAATATCATCTTAGCTCAGGGAACGGGACTGATATGCACAAGTAGGTGAGGTCTTAGTTTAACGTCAGTCAGTAGGTTTTAGCAGGGGTGAGTAGAGGGAAGACTTTAGTGAGAATAGCATAGAGGTCTACTGCAAAGATCAGGTCTTTCAGTAGCCCAAGGATGAACAATTTAAATGCGAGAACTTCTCGAATTTAAATCTCAAAGAATCTGGAAGGAATTATAACAACACTATAACCAAACTTTCATCATAATGTGGTCACAATAATTCAAGTGAATCAGTTAATCATGAACTATTTCAGTATCATAGGCAAACAAGATGGAGCAAGGAAAATGACTGTCATTAAAAAGGAAGTCTCAAATACAGATACATAACCAGAAGCCAGAGGCTTTACTAAAACTTTACAATATGGGAGCTTTGCTCTACCATCGACACTAAAAAAAATATCAAAAATGAGTATTTATACTCAAATAACTAGCTCCCTTCAGAAGCACACTCTGGTCATTGCATTCAAGGCTTGGCATCTATATCTTCTTCTATCAAATTGCACTTTCCATTTGTTTCATGAAATGAAGTTTCAACCACCTTCCCCAAATTCATTACCTACCTTCATTGGGATCAGGATGAAGCCTGACACCCATGAATACTGCAAGGTAGCTCACAACTCTTTTGAGTCAATTCTGGCACCTTGAGGCCACACAGATATTTCTTTGTGACCAAATCAGGCACTTTGATCCTTAGAACAACTTCTTTTCATCGCCCCACATGACCTCAGATGATGACCTCATGCTTACCCCACATGAAATCTTTAGATATCTTATTTCAAGAGTTTTCACTCCCCTTGATTTCAAAAATCTCAAAGTTCGATCCCGTGAAATGACCCATCTAGATCGACGGTCGGATCTTCTTCAAACTTGACAGCCACCATCACTTCCTTGAACAATCTTAGTACCTCGTTGCTCGACAAACACTTTCCATTTTCTTTATGGCCCTGCTTTCATATGACCGCAGGCTGTGACCGTGGGCCTGAATTTAGGGTGCGTCATGATTTCACATTTCGTGAATTCGCACTATGCTCCAGGATGAAAATTATGAGTCACGAAATCGCGATCGCTCGAATTGGGTGACACACATCTTAGAGAAATGGACGAACCAAATCATGTCAACATTTCGGGACCTCAGGCTGTCAACACTTCTCACCTTAGCTTTCCCGAAAGACTTTCCCTGTGTCTTGGATCCTACACCATGAATCCTGCTAGAGTGGATGGCCTAGATTACTTCATGACTTTGTGTTTCTCAAGTCCTCATGGATCTGCTCTTTGACCTTTCTGCCTCTCAAAATTGCGACTACATTGATCGCGCACCATGTGTTCTTACTGAGATCAATGGCTAGGAAGGCATCACAATTTTTCAACTTTGCCTGACGCTACTCTTTGTGCAACTGTATGGTCCCAATCACCTGATGGTTGTTGATCTGATCTTCTTGAAGGATCTCTGTCATTGAAAGCTGATCTTGCCCACTCGCTTGATCTGAATTTATATTAGACTACTTTATGTGTTGCTCTTGGTGCTCACGATTGTGACTTTGCGAACAATTACTTGGATGACTGGCTGAGGGTTCAGGTCAACAAAGGTTCAACGACAGAGATAAAGAGAGAAGTGATCAACCTTTGAGAAAACATAGAATCTTATGGTCGACACTTCTCAGGCAAGCTGATAAGGAAAAAAGGCAAATCAAACAGGTGAGGGAAAATAGAAGAAAACTACAATCCGATAGGAAAACCTACGATCGGCTCTGGAAAAGAGAAGAAATAGGCAAAATTATAGGCCTAGGAAGAAACCATAAACTCCTAAGGCTTTGACAACATTATGTGATAACATTGGCTCCACGGGGGATGTCATGCTCCCTGCGAGCTTCCAAGAACACGCAACTCCAGTGTCTTTGCTTTGGGTTATGGAGTCTCCTATTAAAACAAAATAAACATAAAACATAAATGGTATTTACAATGGTAGGACGTCGATTGTGGCTTCTTTAACCAAAAAACATTTCCAGGAAGTTCCCATTCACTAGGCCCCCAAAATCTTCAACACCCTCCAAATTCTGCAACCGGTAAGTGTTGTTTTGAGATACCTCGGAAATCTTGAAGGGAACGATCCAAAGGGATTTCAATTTACCATGCTTGACCTTTTCCTTTCTGGGTGCATCCAATTTGAGCACTAGATCTCCCAGCTGGAAATCTTCTTTTCTGCTCTTCCTGTCAAAGACCTCCTTGATTTTCTGTTGCCGGTCATGTGAACTGCCCATCACTTGATCTCTAGTCTATTGCATTTCTACCAACTAATGTATCCTTCTGATCATGTCATCAGGCTCTGCTTGGCAGTCTTGAAATAATTTATCCACAGGAAGGGCAAGTTGGGGAGGAAAACTTGCTTTAGTTCCATATATAAGTTGGAAAGGAGAGATACCCAGGGACCTCTTTGTTGTCACTCTATCATCCCACAGAGTGAATGTGAGATTTGAGTCCCATGCTTTCTTGTTGTCTTCTAACAGTCTTTTGATGATCTTTATCAGTATTTTGTTAGAGGAATGTGCTAACACATTGCCTTGTAGATAGTAGGGGGTAGAGTGAATCAATGCAAATATGAATTTCTCAAAAAAATTGATCAACGGTTCAGCCTTGAAGGATGCAGCATTATCAGTGATGATTTTGGTCGGGAAACCAAACCTTACTATAATATCCTCCAGAAAATGAATGATCACCTTATGAGAAGAGTTCCTTGTGGTGATAACATTTATCCACTTGGTCAAATAATCTATTGTATTTAGGATCGACCAGTGCTGACCACTTGAAGGAGGATGAATTTCCCCAATGAATTCAAGACCCCACTGCTGGAAAGGTCATGAAGCCACTACAAGCTTCAATGGAAGATACTTGAGATTCTACTTTCTAGAGAATTTCTGACATTTGATGCAATCCCTGATCTTTGCACAGACATCAGTGAATAGAGTAGGCTATTAGTACCCAGCCCTGAGAATTTTGTAGGCTGTGGTTTTCCAGAAATGATGTCCCCCACATAGGCTATCATGGAAATGAAATATAATTTTTTGAGTTTCCTGTGGGTCTAACCATCTCAAAAGCACTTCTAGAGGGTCCTTTCAATACAAAATCGGGTCAATGAGGCAATGTATGATTTCTTTGATCTTTAAATCTCTTTCCTTTCTCCTTCCCATACCATTAGGAGGCCTTAACTCCTACAAAAAAAATATAATATTCTTGTACCAGGCGCATTCTTCCAGTTGAGGGTTGTCCTGAGGATTTTTATGAGATGCTTCATCTTGCCGGTTCCCTGAACAAGTGTTGATGAAGTTAACCCCCGGAGATTTATAATTAGATTCATCCAACAACTTGGTTAAACCTTGGCCTTTAACTAGTTTGGTGGGTTATATTTCCAGGTAAAATTCGAGGATTTTGGCAATCCACTTTCTCCTTCTCCTGTCTATGTCAGGCTGAATGAGAATGTCCTTCACAGAAGATGAAGGAACATATGTGATGATATTTGAATGCAAAACATAAAATTTGAAAGCTTTAAGAGCTTTCACCAAGGCATAGGTCTGCTTCTCCATGATGTCATATATGATCTCTGCATCTCTAAGTGCTCTGCTGAAAAAGGAAATAGGTTGTTCCAACCCCTCATGATTCTTCTACAATAAAACAGTCGCCACTGTATCGAATGATGCAAAGGAAAAAATTAGAAAATCCTTGGAATAATTAGGAATGATTAGCATAGGTGCCTCATTCAATGCTTGCTTGATTTGGTTGAAGGATTATCTAGGCTCAACAGTCCATTTTACTTCATTTCCCTTCCTATGGATGGTTGTGATATGCTTCACCAATTCAGCAAAATTTGAAACAAACCTCCTCAAAAAATTAATCTTTCATAGGAAAGACTGGACTTCTTTCCTAGATCTAGGGAGTGATAAGGTTTGGATCACTTCCACCCTCCTGGTATAAATTCTCACCCCTTCAGCTGATACTATGTGCCCCAACAATTTTCCCTCTTCCATGGAAAATAGAGATTTCTTGGGATTTAGGGAAAGACCAAACCTTCTGCATGTCAGGAAGACTTTTCCCACGTGATAGAAATGTTCTTTATCAGATATGGAGAAGACTGTTATGTCATCTAGATAGATGACCACAAATTTATCCTTTTCTTCAATGAAGGAGATATCCATGGCTCGCTGGAAGGTTGCTCCTGTGCTCATCAATCCAAAGGCTATTTTGGCATACATTAATGTTCTCCAAGGAGTGGTGAAGGTTGTGTTTTCTTTGTCTTTAGGCAGGATAGAAATCTGGATGTAGCCATAGAAGCCATCAATCATGGAAATCCTAGATGCGCATGTTACCCTCTGCAATATGTGTTCCATTTTCAGCAAAGGCTAATTGTCATTTTTAGAAATTCTGTTCAGATTGGTGAAATCAACACAAAGTCTGATTTCTCTATTATTTTTCCTTACCAGAACCAAGTTGGTGACCAATTTAGAATATCTCAAAGGGACAATAATTCGGGCGTCTGACAACTTCTTTACCTTCTTCTCCATAATAGGCAACAACATAGGATTTATTTGCCTTAATTTCAGCCTAAATGGTTTGGCATCCTCCTTCAATGGGATCTTATGCTCAATAACACTGGTGTCATATGTTCTGAGATCCTCATAGGTCCAAGCAAACAAATCAGAAAATTCCTTTAACAACTCAGCATACCCAGGCCTCTACTCCCTTGACAGGCTACTTGATAGCTTGACAAACTTTAGATTCTTCTCCGTGCCAATATTACACTCAGCTACATCATCATCTTCATTTGAAGCCTTACCCTTTACTACCACATCATTCCCATCAAACAATCTTTCTAAAGGAACTAGTCCCTTTGGAATGTGATTGCTAGGCAACTGAACAATATGGTGATTAGAAATTTTATTCAAAAATACTTCAGGGGTAGGGTCACCTTCGGAGTCATGATCCTGATCAATTGACTCAAGAAATCTTCTGATTTCAAGATCATCCTCAAACACCTTCCAATGCTTGATATTATTAGGTATAGAGGGCCTATATCTAATCTCAACATCATACCTGAGCTTAGGTGGCAGATGGATCCTAAACTAGCTTGCTGAAACAACCAGGGAATCGGCCAAATTGTTTTCCTCTCTTGAAATAAATGAAATGTTGAAGGCTGAGAAGAAATTGTCAATTGGGTCCCACACCTCATTTTTGTAACTTCTGAGCTGAGGATGTTTGGCCCGATAAGAATTTCTGATCTGCTGGACTATCAACTCAACATCCGTGAACACTGCTACCTCTTCAATTACCATATCCTTTGCACCCCTCAAACCTAAAACAATAGCTTCATATTATGCCACATTATTGGTAGTTTCAAACTCTAGCGTGTATGACAGGGATATGGTTTATTGACAATGTGACACAAAAACCACTCTGGCACGAGGACCTTCCCTAGAAGAGGCTCCGTCGAAGAACATATTCCACACAGAGGTAGTTTGAGGAGGTATTTCATGAAAAGAAATGGGTTTCTTTCTAATTTCAGGAGGATCTTCAGGAGTATCGGTGAGCTGTAACAAACTAGATCCCAAATCAATATCAAGGGAAAAGATAGGATGATTGGTGGGATCTTCTTCATCACTGATTATGTAGGCCAACTAAGCTTCTCTGTATAGTCTTCTATGCTCCCCTCTGAACACAGGAATGGTAGCATACGTGAGGTCCATTTGCAAGGTTCCCCCAAGTCGTTTTATCCAATATATTGACAACAACATGCCGAACTTGGGAGGAACATCAACTACCACAATGTCCATGACCACACTTTTCATGGGCAACTGAAACAAGGTCACAACTAGATCTTTGATGACCCCAAGACATTGCACTTTCCTAGAGTTAAAGGAATATAAATCATGATAAGCCTTTGTGATTTCTAGTCCCAGCTCATCCATGACAGTTTTGGGCATGAGATTATGAGACTCCCTTGAATCCATCAAACAATTATGCAATACTTTATCATGTATATTCAATGATGTATATAAGGGAGGGGATGAATCATATCTATATTCTACCATAGGAACTAATATGATTGATGTCTTTTTTTCTTGGAGATTCACTGAGTCTGTGGAATGGCAGGATGGCTCGAACTGCAATAGCTTAGAGAGGAAACTTTTGAAGTCTTCGTGCTTGACTAGCTCTAAAAGGGGGACAGGGATTCTGATCTTCTGAATTTCATTCTCAAATCTAAAGGAGGTAGGGGGCTTCAAAGTTTCTCTCACCTCTAGGATAGGGTATTTGGCTATTGGTGGGGGATTCTAAGCTTTCTTTTCTTTGTTGTTGTTCACTACATCTCTAGCAGGCTTCTTTGCTCTGGAGGGCTGATCAAGGATGTCATACCTCCCTTCTTTCTTCTTACACCAGAGGTTGTATTTGCTAGGAACACTATTTTCCTTCTCCCCCATACTCATCTCATTTATTTGACTGTTCATGAGGGACTCCTCGTAAGCATATTGAGTCAAATGGGGAACTAGGGAGGTGTCTCTAAGACAATGGATTTCAGGATCAATCTCTTCTTCTTCTCCATCTTCATCTTCAACAAGTTTCTTTTGAAGGGGGGTCTGGACCTTCTGATCATCTCTATCTCTGTTTATCTATTCCCTTTGCATAACCTAAGGAGCATTGTTATTCATCCTCCTAAAGTTTCCACTGCTATCAATGTTTTGAGGGTTTTTGTATGTAGTCTTCCCCTCTACTTCCAATCTTTCCATTCTAGTTGAAAGTGACTTTAGTAACTTGGTCGCTTCATCTATTTGAGGGGGGGATCAGAGGAACTGGAGGTGGAGGCTTCAGATATTCCCCTTGGTACGTTTCTATCAGCTTTATTTCTGAGTTGGTTGGTTATTAGTAAGTTGGATTCTACTTCCAGGGCTGCATATTGCATGTGAGCCAATGAAGTAACTCTTTGTTCTCTAAGTAGGAGGCAAAAATCAGGGTCAAAGGGACTAGAATAAGTAATTTTGGTAGAGGCTTTTGTGAGATTTATCTCAGCAGGGATCTTATTATACATTTTGTTGAATCTTTTGGAGAAGTTAGAGACAGATTCTCCTTCTTTCTTCTTTAGGGACCTGAACTCGCTGATATAATACATGAAGTCCTTTTTATCCCCCCACTGCCTCAAGAAAACATCATCTAGAAATTAAATCCTAGTAATAGATCCAGGGGTCAATCCCCTAAACCATCTTATAACCTCACCATCAAGGCTCTGGACAAAGACTCTCATATAGACATATTCATTTTCAATATTCAGATTGTCTTCATAACTATAGAAGGAAACAAGGTGCTCTTTAGCAGTTATGTATTCCTCTCCAGTGAACTTAGTCATGTATTTTAGGTAATCTCCAGCAAGGAGAGCATTCATAGGCTGAGGTAAGACTAGATGAGCATATCTAGCAGCCACTATAGAATCCATTCAGTTTCTAGGGGGCTTAGTGCCCTCCATCGGGATATGAGGTGGATGAGAATTAAGAGGAGAAGGAGTTCGAGAAGGGGAGACTGGAATTGAACTGGGAGTTTCTATAAGAGGGCAATGAAAATCATCAGAAATAACTGGTTTACTAGTAGAGGCACCTTCTCGGAGGACCCTTCCCTTTCTGACAATTTTCTCTGGGTCAGCTTCAGGTGTTGCTAAAGGAATATGTGAAGTAGACCTCGTGTGTCTGCCTCTAGAAGCCACAGCTAAAAAAGTGGATTCACCAGGTGCACAATTTCAATATTTGATGTACTAAGTTCTGATGCACCTTCAGAACCAGTGAGATTTGTCTTTCAATCCCATGGAAAATATTCAATTTCATCCCTGGCAATGATGCCATCAATGTTAGCACCGGAAGTCACCTCTGGATTGCGGCAGAGATAAGCCCAATACCTATCAAAGTTTTATGTCACAGGTTGGTTATAAAGGGTCAAATGGGCACAGACTCGGGAAAATATCGTCTTAGCTCAGGGAACTGGACTGATATGCACAAGAAAGTGAGGTCTTAGTTTAACTTCATTCAGTAGGTTGTAGTAGGGGTGAGTAGAGGGAAGAATTTAGTGAGAAAAGCGTATAGGTCTTCTATGAACATCAGGTCTTTCAACATCCCAAGGAGGAACAATTTAAATGAGAGAACATCTCAAATTTAAATCTCAAAGAAACTGGAAGGAATTATAACAACACTATAATCAAACTTTCATCATAATGTGGTCACAATAATTCAAGTGAATTAGTCAATCATGAGATCTTTTAGTATCAGAGGCAAACAAGATGGATCAAGGAAGCTAACTGTCATTAAAAAGGAAGTCCCAAATACAGATACATAACCAGAATCCAAAGGATTTACTAAAACTTTACAATACGGGAGCTTTGCTCTACCATTGACCCTAACAAAATATCAAAACTGAGTATTTATACTCAAACAACTAGCTCCCTTCAAAAGCACACTCTCATCATTGCATTCAAGGCTTTGCATCTGCATCTTCTTCTGTCAGATTGCACTTTCATCCTTCTGTCAGATGCAAGATCAAATTGGTATGGGATTCACCAGAAATCCATGACATGGAACTTTCAGCTGATAATCTACCCACCATGGCCAGATTTTCCATGTTTTCCATTTATGTGGTGAAACGAGGTTTCAACCACCTTCCCAAACTTCATTAACTACCTTCATTAGGATAAGAATGAAGCCTGACACCCATGAATGCTCTAGGTGAGCTCACAACTCTTTTGAGTCAATTCTGGTGCCTCGAGGCCATGCATATATTTATCTGTGACCAACTCGAGCACTTTGATCCTTAGCACAGCTCCTTTTCATTGCCCCATGTGACCTTAGGAAATGACCCCATGCTTACCCCACATGAAATATCGGGATCTCGTATTTTGGGAGTTTTCACTCCCCTTGATTTCAAAAATCCCAAAGCTCGATCCCGCAAAATGACCCATCTAGATCGACAGTCGAATCTTCTTCAAACTTGACGACCACCATCACTTCCTTGAATAGTTTTAGTCACTCAATGCTCGACAAATGCTTTCCCTTTCCTTTATGGCATTGCTTTCATATGACCGTGGGCTCGACTTTACGGTGCGTTGTGATTTTGTGTTTCGCGAATTCACACTATGCTCCAGGCTGAAAATTTTGAGTCACGTCATGAAATCACGATCACTCAAATTGGGTGACACATGTCTTAGAGAAATGGACAGCCCAGATCATGTCAACATTTTGATACCTCGGGCCATCAACACTTATCACATCAGCTTTCCTGAAAGACTTTCCCTGTTGCTCGGATCCTGTGCCACGCATTCTGCTGGAGTGGGTGGCCTGGATTACTCGCAACTTCATGTTTCACAAGTCCTCGTGACTCTGCTCTTTGACCTTTCTACCTCACAAAATCGAAACTAGAATGATCATGCACCATGTGTCCTTCCCAGTATCAACGGCTAGGAAGGCATCACGATTTCGCCACTTTGTCTGACTCTACTCTTTGTGCAACTGTATGGTCCCAATCACTCGACAGTTGTCGATCTGATATGCTTGAAGGATATCTTCCATTGAAAGCTGATCTTGCTCACTCGCTTGATCTGAATTTATATTAGACTACTTTAAGTGTTGCACTTGGTTCTCATGACTGTGAATTTGTGAATAATTACTTGGATGACTGGCTGAGGGTTTGGGTCCACAAAGCTTTAGTGGTAGAGATAAAGAGAGAAGTGATCAACCTTAGAGAAAATAAAGAAAATTATGGTCGACACTTCTTAGGCAAGCTGATAAGGAAAATAGGAAAATAAAACAGGTGAGGGGAAACAGAAGAAAACTACAAGCCGAGAGGAAAACCTACGATCGGGTCTGCAAAAGAGAAGAAACAGGAAAAATTACAGACCTAGGAAGAAACCACAAACTCCTAAGGCTCTGACAAGATTATGTGATAACACAGGGGATCCTGGGAGGTGATAGGGGGAACTACCAATGGGTAAGTGTTATTATCCTCAAGTGGTGAGGACGTAGAAGGAATATCATGTATAGGGTGAGAGGGACCACTAGACATAAAGTAAATGTCCTGATATTGTGGATGGTACCTCATTTTCTCAGGGACTCACGATGAAATAAATTGAATATCATTAATGTGAGCCTCAGTGGGGAGTGGCTGAGAGGGATCTGGCCGAGATGTTTTGCGCACTGTGGCTAACGTTTGGTGAAATTGAGGTAGAGAAAGGAAATGATGAGTGTAGTCGACATATTCTGAACAGATGGCACAAGTGAATTTGGTTCGCAGCCCTCTATTGCATGTGGTTGAGGACTCTGTAGTATCAATGGATGTACATGGTGGAGTGGCAAGAAATTTGGTTGCTCTAGGGAGCTAGATCAGATTGCATAACTCAGGAAGAGTAGGACATATGTTAGTGGGGTGTCCTTCTCTTTCACATGGTGCATAAGGAGGTTGAGCATGGGGAGGAAGTGGAGTCATGGGCTCATTCTTCTTTCGTCTACCCCCAGTGGTGGTGGTGTCGCTACTAGTTGGGGCTGGGGGTGGTATGGCAGGAGGTTGTACTGGGATCTGCATCGGTAATACCTCTGTCTAAGGAGGGAGAGATGGTGAGGGGACCATCGCAGGTGGATGGAGATACCATACAGGGATGGCAAGAACCATGTTTGGAAGGGTGAGAGAATCAGCTACCTAGAATGCTTGCACTCCAGGTGGAGGGTAGAAAAATAGAATTTGGGTAATGCCTTGGGGGAATGTCTCCCAAAACGATATTTTCCCCTGGAGGGGGGGGAAATCTGGGATAAGTGGTGCAATGGGGAACTCAAGGAATTTCTGAGGTAATAGCTCTCCAACTGATGGAACTTCAATGTGGAGAGGGGCCTTGATGGGAGGAATATTGTTTCTGATATATTTTCCATTAGAAGATACTACACACACTTGTGTTGAAGGGTGTAGGAGGGGTGGTGCTCCATGATATGCCCCCCAAAAATATGGATCCTTCAAAATTCCAGGACCCATTTCAATGACCAAAAAAGCGTATGAGCTTGTGCAGATAAGGGGGAGAATGTTATCATTGTTGGCAGAATGACTAGGGTCATAATGTGTAATTTGGTCGATGGTGACAATTTTTCCGTTATGGCAGAACATCATCATTCAAAACACGGAAGAGGCTACCACCTTCATAGCATACATGCAGCTATGTCTGAAAAATATATTGTAATCAAGTGGGGCATCGATAACTTCAATGTCGATGAGAATGGTTTTTCCCCCAAGTTCTACAGGGACATTTTGGAAGAGATTTTCAGGGGATGACGGGCGACCATCGTAAGCTCTCAGGGTGATGGAAGATGTTACTAGATTAGGTGAGCCAATGTTTTTCCATACTACTTTGGACATGATGCATGTGGATGCACCTTCATCGATGAATTGTGATGTTATGGATCTTAACTGGTTTCTGAAAAACTACTAGGGCGGGGAGGCATGGTTCTCTACTATCAAGATCAAAGGTGATGAGTCTAGTATCAGTTGGGTTGACTGCCCCCCAAGGAGGAAAACAAGGATTTTCACTATGATGGACATGTTTGGAGGACCTCCAATATAGACATGGTTGCAGGAGACTATGCTAAGTCGTTGACCAGAGTATAGTTATGGGTTTCCCTAGCATGAGGGTTATGTACATTCCGTCGTAACGACATCCAAGGTATACAAGGGTTTGGTTCAATGTGAGGGTGTGGAGTCATCAATAGTTGTCCAGTTGTAGCTGTAGCCTCTTTTGAGGTGGTTGGAGTAGATTCAGGGGGAACACCATATTGACAACCGCATGTTTTCAAAAGAATATATTCTTCACTGGTAAGGAGAATGTTGTGATCGATTAGATTTCCAGGTTGATTGGGACCCAGATTTTGATACTGCCCCATTTGTGGTGGGGCTCGGGTTATCATGTTGGGTATTCATCACACCTTGGTGTGGAATATGGTTTTGAAAAACAGTCAGAGGTGGTGTTTGTAAATAATGTTGTGGGGCCTACTGAGGGGAAGGTGGTGCTAGAGGACGTTGTGCATTCATGGATTCTTTCATCCATTTGAAATTGGAAATTTGGGGGCAATTGTGAGTATAATGTCCATACTCACCACAAAGAGCACAAGGGAAGTTAGTTCAAAGTTTATTGTTTTTCCCTTCTCGCGGTTGATTGTTATTGGTGCCCCCTTGGGGGTTTTTGTTGCCTTGATTCTGGTTGCCCCCAATGGGATGGTGTTGTTGGGGGTTATTTTCTTTGGGTCTTGGGTTGTTATTGTTTTGATTTCTCCTTTATTCTTGGCATTATTCGACGGATGGGATGGATTTTCCATATTCAATTGTTCAAAAGTCTGAATTTGTTGAATGGGAGAGGGTTGAACAAAGTTAATGTCGATATGTGGTTGTCTTGGTGGAGGAGAAAACGGTTGTGGAGGACCAAGAAATGGAAAATATGGATTGTTTTTTGGAGACGATCCATATGGTGTGTAGGAAGTTCAATTACTTCCACTACTACTGATTTTAGATGTGGGGGTTGAGGGTGAACTCGTACTTGGTTGAGAGACCAGATGCATCATGGGTATCAGTGGTTTCCCACCCAATGGTGGAGGGGGAGAAATAGGATACAACTATTGGTGAGTGGGAGGATGGAAATAAGATGTCCCTCCATATGGTTGTGGATATGGATGTGCCCCATAAATGGGTGACAGGTGGTCGTAAGGGTTGAGATGGGTCATAGAACCAATCAACCCATCCTCCACATGGGAAATCCTAGGTTTGTCCTGGTCGACTAGTATGGGTCGGGGTGCACCACAAAATGTTGTGTATAAGTAACCTGACTGAGCATAGATGAGGTCAAATTGTTGGCCCTTACTAATGGCTTCCTCTTCTAACTGAGGAAAAGTAGATGGTGCATCATTGGCAATAATAGAGACAAGGTATTTTAGAAACCAATCAAAACGTTGTTCTTTGGTGGTTTATGCTTTACACAAACTACGTCACCGATGCCATTCATGGATGCGGTTGACTATATGGATAGAAGTGGTTTGTTTTAACTCAGAGAGAAGTTCTAATCCAGTATCGTGATGAACTGGTAGTTGGAAAAAGGACAAAAATGCCATGGCCAATGATTCAAAGGTCACATGGGACCCTGACTTTTCGTCCACATACCATTTGTTTGATGAGCCTATGAGAGTTCTTTGAAATACAATCAAGCGGATGGAATCATCCATGATTATACTTGAAGAGAACCATAAGTGAAAGTTCATAACATGGTTGGCGGGATCTTCCCCTGGTTTTCCTTCAAACTTCAAAATATTTGTCGGTAGTTTTGTAGGCATATTGAGCCATGTGGGGTCATGTAGAATGGGATCATTCATGAGTTTGGTCAAATCAAGAATGTTGAGGGATTCCATGTATGGCATAGAGAGATTTGGTGGAGGATTAGCTCCAGCCATTGCGTGAGTAGGTAGTGGACATGTCCCTTGAGAGGGATTTGGTGGGTTTGTACTTCTCCCTTGAGAATAAGTTTTCCCCCTACCTCCTTGTGAAGGAGAACTAATCGATGGATGGCCTTGGGAATTTTACCTAAGAAAAGTGGAACCAAGCAAATTTTATCCAAAAATAGTAGCATTCATGGCGGTGTGAGATGGTTGAGTCAGTGAGTTGGCAAGACTAGGGACTCCTCCGAGAATAGGAGGGAGATTATGCAAGCATCTGGAACGACGAGGATTTTGTGGTTCTCCTATGGTTTCTGAATAGAAAATTGAATGTGTGAAAATGGTGATAAGAGAGAAATAAATGAACAAGATCTTTGTATATTTTTTACCTTCACAAGATAGTATAACTCACAATTGCATGTAATCAAATGAACATTATACATAAATCAACTATAAGTAAACAAGCATGTAGATAGGTGGATTTTTTCCATGTGGGGGAATAATAAAAACAAATGCTCATGTCCTAAAATACGTATCGTCCTTCCTATCAGTTAGCACTAGGCCTTCCAATAGCACTCAACAGTGGGGTTTGAAGCCACTGGAAGAGGGATAGTGAAGGTTGAATTAATCGGTTATAATGAGGGGTAGAGGGTGCATATCCTGAAAGAGATGGTGATATTTCCACATAGATACACAAAATATGATCAAGGTGTCATTGCAGCCCACAATTGCCACTTGGGTGGATATCCTAAGTTTTGGCCACTAAGTACCTTGGTGAAAGTGCGACATTTAGATTTTTGGCCTTAGAAATGGGTCACAGGCTGGATACCCTCATAAGACTTGGGTGACTCAAGGAGGGATGCACAAAACAACCAGACCTCGGCCTTCTAACCTTCACAGGTATCTCCTTTCTTGATGGTGTAGGAACACTTGACTTGGAGGTTTTGAAAGTTCTCTATTTCTCAACTTCTATTGTTTGAAAATGTGAGAACCTGATAACGGGGGGTTATTTGGATGCCTACCCCAAATATCCTACCTAGAATAAAAAAAAACTTTTGCCACCTCCCATGGAGGAAAATTTAATGTGTTCTTAGAAATTTTTTAGATGTGGTGGGTTGAGATATTGGGGTCATGGACCAATTTCGTTTGAATTAATTGGTGTGGATAATTTCCAAAGAAGTAGTCAGATATTTTGGAATTCCTTTGGAGAAAGCCTACTTCGACCTCCATTATTCTAATAGAAATTATGTGTGTGAGGAGTGGATTTGTGTGCAAGAAAGTAACAAGTGTTCAAACATTTTTAATAAGTTAAGTGTGAGATTGCAACATGTGGACTTCTCATTGTCCTTACAAATCTTCTTACCTAGATTACTATGTGTCTTTGGTACAACCTTGTGAAATATTTAAATCCCTAAAGAACTAGCAATGTGGACACATGGGTCCTTTACAAATCCTTTAAACTCCTTAAAATGTTGTCTATACTAAGAAAACTTTGAAACTATCCTAGATTTGTAGACATGTGGGCATGTATGGGTCGATTACTTTGATATTTAAACTTCCCTAGATTGTGATCTAAACTCAGAGAGAATTTTAAGAAACTATCCTAAGATTGCAAACCTATGGGCATGTATGGGCCCTTACAAAGTGTTGGCATAGGGTTAGACCCAGGGTTCAACGCTACAATAGCGCACCAACAAAACCCTAACTACCAACCCTTTTAGCAACACCTGCGAAGTAGATGAAGTCTCACCTGAGGTAGAGGTAGGGGTGGTTGCAGGACTCAGATGTCTGCAACCTTAGCTGGGGCACAAATCTGTGATTCTAAAACTTAACAGAGCACTTAGCAGTTAATATTCACCAATATCTAGTTCTTAGTTAGAGCGCAGTAAAACCCTAAACTATAGAACATCATAGTATTCATTCAAATATAAGGTATTGAAGCACTAAGCATACTTACATAAGTCAGATCTAACATCCATCCACATTATTAAGCATAAATCATCAATAGATCTATCTATCATTCATCTATATTAAAGAACTAAGAAAATAAACACATAACACATTAACACATTGCACACAACATAGAAACATAGGTTGTATGTGGTTCACCCCCACCCTGGGGCTACGTCCACCAACTCTTCTCTTATTTATTATCATTGGTCAAGATTCTTACAGGCACATAGCATCAAATTCCTACTCCGCAGAAGACAGGAGATCTATGCACACTCCGCTAGATCCTCCTTCTTCAAGATAGGGCACAACACCAAGCCTTTACACAGTATGCACAAAGCATTTACAACTCTTGATCACATAGATCAAACACTAGCACTTAGCACCATTTACTACTGACTTGTCTTTTTCACTTATCCCCTCTTTCACATCTCCTAGAATTCTATTTATACATTACAAAAAGGGCCTATACATGGGTAAAAACATGGGCCAACATTCCCATACCCGTTACATAAGCCCAAAACCCAAAAGGCCCTAAAAGGGGTCGATATCCTACGATCTTCACTTCGTCTTGCGCTCTGCCTTCGACAGCCTGTCAAAGTCCCAAAACTAGGTCAAATATGACGAAGAATCCTCAAAACTTGGTTAAGGGCCAAGAAGCCCCCAACACTCACCTGTGACTCATCCCGAGTCACTCTGATATGATTAGTCTTGCTTCAAAATCCTTGAGCTTGGCTTGATCTTCTTTGACTTGTTTTTGTGCCACAACCTCCTATTCAACAAACTCTTGGATGACTAATTCATTGATAGGTCCCTCAAGGCATTGTTCAGATGTAGTGATGACCTACTCCAGGTCTGCTCCTCGGCCTTCGATATCTATGAAAAATTGGAAACCCTCATCTTGTACAGGTTGGAGTCTCTAAGTTACTTCCATGAATCTGCTCTAGATAGTGTGGACCTGCTACTAGGTAGTGCACTGCTTTTGGGATCGCTTCATTCTTTCCACAACTCACAAGGGCTTCAATTGCACCTATATTGTCTCTGCTTACTGCTTCGCTTCCTGGAGTTGTGACTCCAATGTATTCAGTTATGGGTTCTCAGTGAGTCGCTCATACGTCTGCACACTGCAATCACTCAACTTCTTGAATTCTATGGCAAGGGCCTTTATTCTGTGAAATGTGCTTTGAGCAGTTGCTTCTCTTTGATCCCTTACATCCTGCGGAGTGTCAGGCACTGTGCAGAGCTCTAAGTCTGTTATTCTTTTTTGTAGCTACTGGATAGATTTTGAGAGATACTGTACTTGATGGGTGACTTGGTCTTCTTCCTGTGGCTCTAATCCTGTCACAGAGCGGCGTGCTCTGTTGACTACTTCTTTCACTTTGATTTGCTCCGCAGGAAACTGTTCTTTTCCTTGTTGCATATGTTCTTTCTCTTCCTTAAAATTTGTCAGGAGAGAAACCTTCTCCTTCTCCGCAACTCGACATTGTTCTATGAGTGCTCCTTGCACTTTATTCAAGGCCTGAGTGTCTTGTTTTGTTTCTTCTTTTGCTCGTCGAAGGCGGGTTTTGGTTGCATCTGCTAGTCGGCGGATTTGGGTTGGATCATCTCCCAACTTTGGTTCTCCCGATGGCAAGGGCGTAATGGAGACTACGCAACTGGATTGAAGGGCCTAGTGTACCCCTCAAAGTTCGACCACAATTATATCATACATTTCCTCCTGCTTGGCTTCTTGCTTCTCCGTGATTTCCAACGAAGTGTTGTTTAGAGCTACTATGATGAAGTCAAAATCATCGGTGGTGAGTACAGTCTGCATCTTGGTCACGGTGGCTCTCGATTTCTTTTGGGAAGAAGGTTTTGAGGGGGAAACCTTCCTCTTCTTCAATGGGTCAACCTCGTCTCGAGATGGTGTTACTTCACCTTTCTTTTTTTCATCTTCTTCTTCGTCATCACCCCCTCGGTCAGGTGATACTGAAGCATTCTTTCCTGAGGCGCTGCTTAAATCTTGAACCTCTTTAGTCTTCTTCCTCCTGGTGGTTCCGAGTGTGTTTTATTCTTTGTGAGTGGCCTCCAAGATGTCATTTCAGGATCATACATCTCTGTAGGGTTAGTGGGGATATGGAGGTCTGCGGACCAGTCCTTAATGATCTCCTCCAGGTCCTCCTCCGTGAGTTTATAGTATGACTAGAGATGTTGCTTATGTTCATTGGCTCACGCTGTAATGTAGATGAAATGTCGATCTGAGCTAAACTTCATTAGGGGTCGGAATCTCTGTAAGGTGTTTGGAGTCATGTGAGGTTCAACTTTGATGGCTCTCTTCAGCTGAAGGTAATAAGTATGAAAAACAACGTTTGACTGCCACTGTTTGTTCATATCACTCGAATACCAAAGTGTGGTGAACTTCGCAGCAAGCAACTCGAACGACTCGATGTCCGGGAAGGTTGTACCTTCTAGAATCTTCCAAGCAAAAAATGTGGTGAGGATCAGGATTCAACTGAAGTGAAACTTGTAGCCATGATCTTGTACTTCGCGGTAGTCTAGTTCAAGATGATTGACTAGGTACTTCACCTAGTTCATTTGTAGGCCTTCTACACACTTCCCCATGAGGTCAACGACAAAGCCTGTGACTTGCGTGGGTCTGTTCTTCCTTACTATTTTTCTAGCTATTAATTGGCATGTCAGGTGCACTGTGCCATTCTGGATTGAGGCTACCTTGTAGCCTCGCATCCCCTTCTCAACATCATCGTATGTATCCTTGATCTTTTGTGTTAGTGCGCGATCGGTGGCTTTTCCTGGATAGAAATCTTGTGGATCAGGTCCTCGTATACTCAACCCTATGATCCTATGGATCAACATCGGATCGACTGTAATATGATGGTCTAGCCGTAAGTATCTGCCACGGTAACACGACAGTATCAACTTGACACGTGCATTGACTTCCTTGTGCCTTCCAAAGTATGGGATTTGCATTACATTTAACATGGTGGAATGAGTGAGGTTCATCGTCCACGACTGGGGGATTATCTTTGAGTTCTTCCCCTTAGTCCTGGTCAGGTATTTGTATGGGGAGAGCATGCTATGATTCTTGTGATCTCTGAGGTTGAATTCGTTGGACTTCAATGCTGTGATCTTGTCCTACTGTGCTTGAACTGCAAGTATCCCCTTCAGGAGGTACGCAGTAACCATGGTGTACTCAAAATATCTTGGCACACTATCATGACTCACCGCACCAGCCAGAGGCGGGATGTAGTCAGGAAATATGGTTGGGATTAGCTTCGCATTGGCTAAGTCATCTTTGTGTTTGGTCCTCTTTTCTACTGATGGTCATGATGGTATGGCTCCACGAGCAGTCGACAGGGAGGCTTGCACTCCTCTCGTCGATGAATCTTGTACACCCACAGACATTATTCTCTTAGACATGACTCTCTCAGTCATGAGTTCGATGAGTACTTCCTTCACAGACTCTTCAACTATTCTAAGTTCTTCGGACATACATGCTCATGGTTGAATATCTCAAGTTTAGAAGAGTAACTAGTCAATGTAATGGGATGGATGGCAACAACATGATGATCACTGTGCAGAATCAACTATTCTATGATCTTAGATAATCAAGGTTGGAAAAAGTGTTCTCGGTGCATGGAGTGATGGGTTAAATAGATAACTTGGAAAAAAATCTTTCCAACGGGTGAGAATCCTTCATTAACGCAGTTTTGCCCATTATGCACAATCCCAATGGTCTGGTGGTGAGTTGTCTAACCATTAATTCCTTTCTTCCCGTTCGAGGTGTCTGTCTAACAGTTATACTATTCCTAACGGCTCTATTTCTTCGCCATGGCGAAGTACCATGTGACGTTGTTATGATATCCCAACGAAGTTCCAATTTTTCAAATTTTCCTTCTACGAAGTTCCCTTTGGATCCTTCTATAACTTTTCAATCTTAGCTCTCTTCTTACTCAGCTGTCTAGCCTTTTTCCTAGTGAGTTTCGTATCGGTATTCCTTTTTCCATTCTGATTTTTATCTCCTCTTGGCATAGTAACTTCGCGTTGTTGAGATTCTTTCCTATAAATCAGGGGTAATGCTTCATCTATATCTGGAATAGGTACTTCAGTCTTATGTGAGCCTTCTAGTGTTCTTCTAGCTTCAACGTTCTAGTATCTGGTTTTAAATAGCTTGGATATGATTTCTTGCTCTTCAATCAAGTGTGTGATCCTCCTAGTAATGAAATATTTTAATTCTTGCTTCTTTTGTTCTAATATTGTTTGTTCCTTCCTTTTGGTTTGATCTCTTTTAATCCGAGGTTTTCCTAGTAACATAGCAAATGGAGCGTTGTCCTCAATAAATTTAACAACTTCAAATTCTTCCTCTGTCAAACTTCCATTGGTATTCATAGATATTTGGGTGAGATTTCCACATAGGTTTATCAGCTTTCCTCTAAATAATCCTATTCCTCCCAATTAAGGAATCATAGCAGGCTTCCCTAAAGTTTCACAAGTTATTTATGTCATAATATTCACCTGTGTTTCCTCATCCAGAACATAGTCAATGTCGAAGTCTCCTATTCTTTCTTCTATGCATTCTTTTTCTTTGAATATCTCTGATAAGCTGACATGTCGGTGGTCATTCAGGGTTTCTTTAATTTGTAGCAATACTTTCTCTGATTCTTTATGGGGTTATGTCTTGATTTCAATTGCTTGACCTTTCTCATGGCCTTCTTGTCTCATATTCATCTTTTTAACCTTAGCAATAATTCTAGGGCAATCTAATACTTCATGGTCCAGAGAATTGCAACAGAGGCAACTAGGTCTCCTTCTAGGGCATTCCTTAGCAAGATGTCCTGGTTTTATGCAACTGTAACAAAGGATTAATTCTCTCTTTCTTTTAAATGATCCCCAACATTTCCTGTACTACACGCTAGGATCATAGTAGCTAACCTACAACAAATTCTTTCTTCTGTCCTGCATCCATTCGTTAGTCCAAACATTCTCTCTATGCATAGGTATAACATATCTTTCACTATTCTTATCAGATCTATCAAATCTTCTTTCATCTATCAGTTCCCTAGTTTTCAAGCTAGGACAGAATCTATCAACCATACCTAGATCCATACTCTAGAAACAAAAATTTCCACTTATCTTACTTCTATAGAGCACAAAGATTTCAGATTTAAAACTTTTCACTATTCTTACCTTTATCAGAGAACATAGATTGTAGATCTTACCTCTTTTAACAAAAAATTCTCACTTTTATTGTTATCAAGGCACAAAGCTTTCAAACCTTACCTCTTTTCTTCAGATATGACCCTTGTTCTTGGAACAGAGCTTCATAGATCAAGTAGAATGTTGTGCACTAGGGAAACATACCTACACATGGAGCTTTCACAGTTTCAGGTCAGATCATTGCACAAATCTTCTTCTTCCTCATTTCCTAGCAATCACAGTTTCAGGTCCTAGCAACAGAACCATTTGTTGGCACAGGGGTAGAACCAGGTTTCAATGCTACAACAATGCACCAAAAAAGCCCTAACTACCGACCCTTTCGACAACACCTGCGAAGCAGATGAAGTCTCACCCGAGGTAGAGGCAGGGGTGGTTGTAGGACTCAGATGTCTGCAACCTTAGCTAGGACACAGATCTATGATTCTAACACTTAATAGAGCACTTAGCAGTTAACATTCACCAATATCCAATTCTTAGTTACAGTGCAGTAAAAGCCTAAACTGTAGAACATCACAGTATTCATTCAGATCTAAGGTATTGAAGCACTAAGCATACTTACATAAGTCAAATCTAACATCCATCCACATTATTAAGCATAAATCATCAACAGATATATCTATCATTCATCTATATTAAGGCACTAAGAAAATAAACACATAACACATTAACACATCACACAAATCATAACAACACAGCATGTATGTGGTTCACCCCCACCCTGGGGCTATTCCCACCAACTCTTCTCTTATTTATTATCGTCGGTCAAGCTTCTTACAGGCACATAGCATCAAATTCCTACTCCATAGAAGACAGGAGATCTACACGCACTTCGCCAGATCCTCCTTCTTCGATCCAGGGCACAACACCAAGCCTTTACATAGTATTCACAAAGCATTTACAACTCTTGATCACATAGATCAAACACTAGCACTTAGCACCATTTACAACTGACTTGTCTTTTTCACTTAGCCCCTCTTTTACATCACCTAGAATTCTATTTATACATTACAAAAAGGGCCTATACATGGGTAAACCCATGGGTCGACATTCCCATACCCATTACATGAGCCCAAAACCCAAAGCACTAAAAGGGGCCGATATCTCGCGATCTCTGCTTTGTCTTGCACTCTGCCTTCAACATCCTGTCGAAGTTCCAAAATTAGGTCAAATATGACCAAGAGTCCTCAAAACTTGGTCAAGGGCCAACACAAAGCTTTAAGATGGTTTCAAAAAACTAAGAGGAACCCTAGCGGGGCTTTGTCCTCTCCTAAAGATTTTTTAGGGGAGATGAAACGTCTTTTTAACCACCTTTTTGATTCTCGAGATCACACTAGGGTGAGGAAAAAGAGCACACTTAAGGGTCAAAATTAACATCTATTCCCAATTTAAGTGATTGTGTATGCAATAAATAACTTCATCTTAATATTTTACAATCCAAATGAGCCATCCATGTGGCAACAAAGAAAAAGAGGAGAATATGATTCTTTTACCCCTAAATGCCTATGTTAGCTAACCTTTCTTATTGGAAAGGACTCTAAGTGGAGTGTAGTTTCCTTACAAAGTGCATGAAAAAAAACAATCAGAAGGCTAGGGGCCCTCAAACCATTCATAAAAACCCTTACAATTTTGAAAAACTAGACTTATGCGCAGGTTAAAGTTATGACAGGCACGCAGAGGGCACACTATGATGAGAGTAATGAAGCCTGTTTTGCACACAATTTGCAGAGTGTGCATCTGTGGGCCTGTAAAGCTGTGAACTTCATGTCACGTGTCGGGGGAGAAATTTCCAAGTGAAATACTCCTTCCTCAGCTCTGAATTTTGACTTTGGCAAGTTGGGAAAGGCCAGTTTTAGTACCTGCAAGTCAAAATACTCAAAATGAAGTGCTCTCAAGGCTCAAATATGGAGGAATTTGATATTGATCCCTAGTATGGTCACTTGTTATGTTGGTTTTGTCACTTGGGTGAGAAAAACAACAACATTTGCATGTTTAGATAAGCCTGTTAAGCAAGACAGAAGTTTGTGAGTGGGTTAGACAAAACAAACACACATGAAAACAAAGAAATATAGCTAAAAACAACTAAGAAATAAATTTTATAAATCTTGAGAAACTTAGAACCATGAAAATCAAACAATGACCAACATATTGCTACCAATGGATCAATAGATTAGTAGGAAAAACACTGTAGAGAAAGGCAGGGACTTATGAGTCCCCTATTCCTCCTTGGGAGGGCTCTTGAGTTCCCTAATTGAGAGATCTTCTCTGAATACAATGGAAGAAATGAAAAATGATGAAGAAAAACAATGCCTATTCGCTCAAGAGATGAGTGGAATGGCCTATTGCAATGGTTCTTGAAGGCTTCAAAGAGAAAAGAGGATTCTCAAAGACAAATTCTTGCAGTATAACAATACCTTGAAGATCTTGATTTCTTAGCACACCCATGGCTGTTATTTATAGCATCCATTCATGGCAAAATGTAATTGGTTCATAGTGTGAACAAGGGGACTTTTAGGGAACCCTCTAGCCCTTGACTAGTCTCCAAGCTAGATTTCGCTCAGAAATGAGGGTCAAATCATGTTGGGGGTCAGAATAGAAGTGGTTGAGGGGCTGACAAGATCCATAAATGTGTTATTCATAGAAGTGCACAGCTTTTCTCATAGAAAATCATGCATTTTGTGCATAGTTCTTGCTAAGGGTGGTGTTGGCCCGTGCATACTATGCATTGTGCGTGTGCTTCCTTTGGTGAATTTGTGCACTTTTATTTTTGACCCAATTATATAGTTTTTTTCCTTTTGATCAACTTTGGTGTTGTAAGTGGACTAATTGTTGCTAGCATTGATGTGTTTCTTCAACCATTGTGTGCAATGTTGCGGACGATTTTTTAGTGATAACAATGAGTGTAAGCTCTCGTGATTCTTCTGAATTGGTTAAAATTCTCGTGGAGAAGAGCATAAGGTATTTCAGGGAATAGGTTTGCTTCCTCATGCTGGGGTGATTTACTCATTTCAAGAGTACTCTTTGTATGTGGGTTTTCTCGAGAATTACTAGCCATGCATGTGGGATGTTTTGAATCTATGAGCTATGCAAAATACTATATCAGAAATATTGTTATCCATTCATTCATTTAGGCCCTCATTCTAGCATCAATTCTATCAAGGGGTCTAAGATCCCTTTAACTCAACAACAAGAACCAAACCTACCTTAGACACTCAATTAGACTCTGCAATGTTTGATGGTGGAATGGTTCTCCGGATCTTTCGATCTGGCTAATTAGCGATGGGCTTTACTTGGTGATTGACAGGATATCTTCCTATGAAAGCTCGTCCTTCAACTTAAATGTTCTCTTTTTCATCTTTTCTTATATTAGATGAGTCTAATAAAATGAGATGTGCTGGTATAAACCAATTGATCAAAGGGATTCTTAACTACTAAAGAAGGCTGAGCTTGGGATAACCCTCATGCTTAAGCATGTAGACAAAGATATTCACACCTATTACAAGCCTAGTACTAATACATTAACTTGTTGGTATTTCATAATTGACTGAGATACAATTATCGTAAGAAAAATACGCATGTAATAAGATGATTGCAAGAAAAATAGTTTCCTTAGCTCAAACATCAATCACAAATTAACACACTGATTTTCTTTCCATCATTAAGAACAAAAGAACTGTAAAAATATTGAAACAGATAACTTATCAATAGATTCAAAAACTCTTACTCGTTACAACATCAATTACTGAAATAAAACTTGGAAGTAATTCCTCCTCAATCCAATCACATAATGCCTTTGATGAAAAACATGATTTTGTCTCTGGTCCTAAACATTACTTCTCAATTAAGGTTGTTCAAAAATAGTTCTTTATAATTCCCAAAAAGAGGGTCTTTTCCCAAAACCATCGACCCTTTCTAAAGAGGTCAATCCGTTTATTTATAAAGAATCAGTAACTAAAAATAGCCGCTACAAGTATAAGTTGAGTAAAACAAAATAGTGCCACATGCCGCTTGATCTCTTGGTTCTTTGGAAATCATCTCGTGGTTCCACTGGAGTGGATGACTCTTCACATATTCTGACCACTTGACGAAGAGATCCTTGCATGTGTTAGCATATGGGAACCTATGCTGATCCATTGGGGATGAAAGGATTTCTTTCACTTCTACTGCCCGTTCTCTGTATTTGATTATATTGGCACTCAACCACTGTAAAATTGCACGAGCCTTGATTGAATGTTCCATAAAATGTTGTATTTGACCTAGTTCCATGCTTTCCACTTGTGCAATCAACAATGCCCATGCTAAGTCTTTTAATGCATGTCGCTTGACTATGTCATGCAGGTCGACAAAGTCTTTGGGTGGACTGGATTCTGGGAGTCCAATTCCTTTCATCTCCCGATTGACTTTTTCCCAAACCCTTTTTGACTCAGCCCACTTCTTCTATATCTCCCACTGAGGTTCTTGGGCCATACTTACCCAATATTTGGTTTCTTTCTTGATCCGAGAGATGTTTCTATCCCTTATCACTTGAATATCATGCTCCTCTGCGTCTCGGCCCTTTTGCACTGCACTGATGTAGTCAATACTTTATACCGCTTGGTATTCTTTTTCATGCCAAATCTCCATGTCCTTATAGGTTTCCGGTGCCATAAGGGTATCTTCTTGGAAATCGGCTATACCTGCAGTGAAAATATGTCTTTCTCTTGTGAAATTTGCATAATCATCTTGGAACTCACTCTTTAGAAACACCATGGCCTACGCCAAATCTTGATAGTATTTTTCCAAATGGTGTATATGATCTAACTCCTTTAGTGCATCAGCTAGGTCCTTTTCATCTCTCCTTGCTCGATCCAACATGGAATCAATGATATCCATCCCTGTTCCGATGAACTCAGATGTCTTTTCATGTTCTGTACTGAGCAGCTTCTCCTTCGTGGTGATGAGAATCGAGCTATCCAATGTGAGTCTCCTCTTCTTGGTGGTTCTTTTCATGATAGCTTTCCTCTCCCTTTCATAAGAGATTGTCTATATATCAGTGACCTCATCAATAGGATCAGGTATTTGTTGTTCCCCCTAGGTTAGAGTGTTTCCCAAGCTTCCTGCTGTGTGTATTTGTTATATGATTGGTTCCTGTACTTCTTTCATATGCCTTGATGGCTCGACCTCCATTTGGTGTTCATCAGCTGGTGAGGTATCAGCCAAAATTGAAGAGTTAGTGATAGGTTCAGTACTTACTTGGTGATCATTCATTGAAGTGTCTATCTCTTTTTGTTTCACTTCCTCTTTCTGTCCACCTAATCCTAGATCCTCTTTGAAACTATCTTTCAGGGTCCCATACAGGTCGAGAAACTTAGTGTCTAAGACACTTTCAACCTGTAGAGGATTTTGAATTGATGCATCGAGACTTGGAGAAGATGTTTTATCAGGTTCCTTCTCCTCTATAATCAGTATCAGAGTTAACAGTGAGACCTCCAAACTCTCCTCATCGTCATAGATGGTTATTAGATCAAACAAGGGATTTGTCACACCTATTTCACCTGGTGTTCTTGGATTTTCAAACTGGGTTGGAATGGTCATTGATGATATAATCTGTGGTGATGGAACTCTAGGGTTTTCAAGACTGATGATTTCCTCCATTTGTATCGACTTTAAGCCATTGTAGCCTCTCATTGCAATTGGTTCATCTGAGGGGATCCTCATCATTTATATGATTTGACAATCATTAGCTAGCTGGTCAATGACTGTCCGGGCTCCTTATAGTAACAACGACCCTCTCCTTTGTGCCTCTGTGGTTTTTGTTTCTCTTATTTCTTCTCTCACCCTGAGATATTCTTGAGCCGACTGCTCTATTGTTTCAACCTGCTCATCCATTCTCATAGCTTTGAACCTAGTCATGTTCGGGTTAGCTTTCTTTTGTAATACCTATTCCCAATCCTGAGCACATTCTATAAAAATCTCAGCTTCGAACTTTTCATGCGTGTATGGCCCACAAGAAGAGACTTGTGAAGCATGTTGGAGGACAAGGCCCTTAGGGTCGTTCTTGTGAAACCATCCTTTAGAGAACCTATATACCAGCTAACTCAAAACCTCTTGCTTAGATTGAGAAGTGTCCTTCACTATATATAACCCCACATGGAAATCGTAGGGTATAAATGCTTGTTTCCTGTCCTTGACCAAAGTGGCTTTATATCCCTGTAGGATAGTCTGATAACAGATTTCTCCTACAATGATCCATTCTAGGACGTGAGCATGGAGAAAATGTGGTGCTATGGTGGCCCCAAACACCCTGATATAGGTTGTGTGTTCATCTAGATACCAGTGGCCTACCTTCGAGATCATTTTCTTATATGCTATAAACAGCCTTGGGCATTCCTTTTTAAATATAATGAAATAAACCAGGGTAATGAATTCATCGCAAATAAGGGTATAAGATTTTTTGTACCTGTTCTCCCATAAGATGTTGAAGTAGGCATGAACAGGCAGTTCTGCAATGTGCCAAATCAAATTCATTCCGGTGAAGACATTCCTTGCGCATATTACATCTAGCAGATACAAGGCCATGTGAAAAGTGGGTGCTTCTACTTCTTTCAACATTTGAACCTGCAACACATTGGTACTCAATTGCTTGGAGATGATTGCTCCCTAGTTGAAACTACTCCCTGAAATAGCCACTGTGTATGCTAGGGGCATCCATGCCTCCGAGAACTTGGTGCAGTCCTTATCCCTATATAATAGACAGATGAGAGCTATCAAGTAGATATATGGATCCCTCAAGTTCACTGTCCCATACTAGACGTTGCTCCGGTTTGTAAATTTATTGTCCCCCTTCCACCATGAGCCCATCAATCGGTTGGTGTCATGGAATTCATAGAACTTCACCATGAAATATGTGTTCAACCGCTCCTTTGGGTCCCTGAGCTTGTAGTACTTCTGGACTTCTATCAGGAGAAAACATTTGACACACTCACCATTATCATTGTTGATCAGGCATTTTTGCACATCTGTGTGATCAATTAACCAACTCAAGGTCTCGATGCATGGGAAAACTGTAGTTTGAAAAGATACCATGTGCAAGAAAGACCCTCGAATGTTCGAGAAAACTTGGACGTCGAGCACCCTTACATACGAGTTGTTGTGTGGGATAAACTTTAGGTAGTCTTCCTGATTGATTATGTTGAATAGATCGCCCACTATGGGAGAATTATTTTAGATCCCGTGGTCGCTTCTGTATCGCCAAAATACAGGGGTTGAATGAATGCCTTCCTGGTCTAATTTTTAATGACTGGTTCCACCCTAGGAGCCTACTATAACTACCTTACAGTGTCGAGAGAAGAACCTTCACCCATCTCTGCCACCTTTAATTTTGGTTCCCTCAGTGAGCATCTAGTCGTTGGCTTTCTTGGAGGCATTTTCCCTTGCATCTAGAACATAGTTAGACAGTGTGTAAAATATCAAATTATGATATATGAAAAATTACAACCACCGAACTGATAACAATTTAACACATACCTCTTATGCTAGCTTAACCTAGTTTTGATAGTCCAAAAATGAAATGCAACTCTTGAGACACTCTCTTCACTTCTTCGGCTGCTCTAGAAATGGAAACTTGTGTGTAGAATGGAGGTGTTTTAATTTATCTTAATGATGTAAATAGAGATCATACTTACCCTGTCGCATCAGTTATTCAATTCAGGATATGAGTGCGTTTCTACAAAATCTTCCGCCAGATCTTCGTTATGTTTAAAATTAAATTTGATCGTAGGTTGGCGGCATAGGCGCGGGATATAATGTGGTCTATCGGTGATTTGAAATTCCTGTTGTTCAATTTGCGAATGGGGTAGCAATGTATGTGGAGAGAAACATTAACTATCCTATAAAATGATAGAACCTGATCGTATCTCGTGCTGAAAACATCCCATAGTTTTTCTAATCTAACTTGTGGATCAAGAGTTGGGGCTTCTCTTTAAACATTGTTTGTTGATAACTCCTAGCAAAAAAATCGACACCAATCAATCTTTCTGTACATAGCTAATGTGGGAAAGTTGACTTGAAAGTGTGACTAGGACACAGGAAAACCTAAGGTGACTCGGGACAAAACTCGGTCGTACAAAAGGCCTATGTGGCAAAGACATGTGGTGCTTGAAACTGGCGTCTTCGTTTAAATATAGCATCTTCATTTAATCATGTTATTCAGAATTAAGGAATTTTCCTTAGATAATCATTTTAAGAATAGATCCTACCCTATTGACGCCAAAGAAGTATCAAGGATCGACGATCGGCGATAAGCTTAACCAAGTGCTCCTAGATTAACCCCCTCAAAAATGTTCGATGCCGAAAGTGCATTGGGGGTTGACGATTGACAATGTGTCCATTTAGAATTTTTCAATGAATTATCCATTTAAGATTTCAGCGACCCCAAACAAATGCATCTATCATCATCTATCGAGGGTTTATCATGGATCATGTCAATGTTTATCCCTCTCATATTTCGTCAATGTCGATGGGAAATCGACTAGTTCCTGAATCTTCTTGGAGAACAAGTAGCGCAAATTTACTCTACCTTTTACCGATGTCGATGATACAACAACGATAGATGATTATTGTTATTGTGTGGTCATTTTACCTGCTTGTATTTTTCCGACGCCGAACACAGGCGCGCTAGTCACAATTTTACCTGCAGATTCTTAGTTAGAATGCCAAGTTCTTTTAGACACAAAGGTTTTCACATTGATAGGTTCAAACAAATCCACTTTGAAAGATGAAAATACATGAAAATAAAATTATCAATCCCTACACATTGGACTCAATTCATTCAACAAAACAAAATAAAACAAGTGGTACCCAAAAGTGACAGAATTTCATAAAAGCTTCTAGGGTTTGTTGAGTGCTCAACACACTGGTGATTTCCATCGCACTTGTTAACGGTTTACCTCAATGACTGGTAATCAAGTGGTTTCTACCATGTTCGGAATCAAAACATCTATTCACATGGCTAGATTTGTACCACATCATGATTGGGACGAAGAACCTAGGTTGAGCATTCACTATGTTATCTACTTTTCCCAGGCTGTGAAGGAGATCATTTGAGCATGTTGATATATAGACTATCACATAGATCCATATTGTATTGGTTTGTGGCTATGTTTAATCATCTCATAGCTCCACTATGTATTTCTCGTGGCTACGATCAGTTCATGTCATGGAGGTATGGATCCACATTGTATATTTGGTGGCCATATCCTTAGTCAATATTTTTAATGGATCCACAGTGTATTGGTCGGCGGCTGTGCTTTGAGTCGTATCATATTCTGAGCATAGGTATGCCTGCCTAGAAAATGGAACATATATTAATATTTTCTGATGGTTGTTTGCATATTCTTCCAGGTTCTCCAACTCCATGCCCTTGCATTGAAGAATTGTAAAGCATTTCAACCATCAATTTCTCTTTTGACCTCACACTTTAGGGGGCATATTGTTACACATCAAATTTTCACACCTAGGTACCTCGCCCTAAGTGTCACAAGTGTCGTAAAAGTGTAACATGCACCTTGCTAAGTGTCGCATACACCTCGACACCATGAAATAGCATATGTCACAATCCCTAGTCAATGTGGAGGATAAATATATTTTATGAAGGTCAAAATACTATGTGCACATGAATTATTATTAATATTCATGAAAAGGAAATTAATTTAATGTGAGAATCCACCTCACATTTGGTTTCCTATTTYTTAGGGAAGGTTGAGGATCTCATGGATGGTTGAAATATTTCCTCCTTAAAATCCTTGAGAGATATTTCCTCCCTAAAATCCTTAAGAGATATTTTCTCCCTAAATATCTTGGAGATCCCATTTTAGTGGATCTCATGAGTGATCCTCTCCATGGTGGTTAAGACTCCAAATCCTATATAATAAGGGCTTTCCATGGAGAAGAGTTAGAATATATGGAGCATATTTGAGGTATCAAACTTATGATCTTGGGATAAATCTTTTGGTTATGATCTTGGGAGCATTGTGCAAGGGATGGATGAGGAGGACTTGGAGAGGTTGCTTCAATTTCATATATAGATTGCAAGTATCTCTTTAAAGTTCTCATTAAGATTGCATGGCCTATTCCCTTCAAGATTGTGTAATCTTGCATATGATTGTCAATCTTGATAAATGAATTTGATTAGTTTAATCTTGTAGAATAGAGTAGAGTTTATTTGTCTTTTGATTTCCATTGCATTGCAGATTGTATTGAGTGGTGTTGAAGAGATTGGAGATCAAGCTCAGATCAGAGGCATCGAGGACGAACTATGGAATAAGGTGAATCACATTTTCTTCCTTCTATTTCTCTTTCTGATTAGGTAATTGAATTCACAGGGATTTTAGTTTCCATTTGTATGTTTTCTGTCTTAGTATAGGGATCTAGAATACAAGAGGATATTCACCTGTCCGCAAGTGGATTTTCCTACAACAACTAGTTAGGACTGTATGTGATTCAACATGTAACAGAGATAGGTGTTGTGCAGTTGGAAACCCTGAATGGAAAAGTCCTTGGAGGAATGGTGAATGGAAGTTGACTAAAAATATATAGAGATGAACGACACTTTGTACAGTAATCTGGGATGCGCTAGAACATATTTATCATAGTAGTTGTACTATAGTAGGAAGGAAAAACATAGAAAAACAAATAAAGAGTAGAAAACATGAGGAAAATCAAATAAAAAGTAGATATAGAAAAAAGAAAAAATTTAGATAATACAAGGCATAGGATATTGTGTATAAGGAATGGTTATCACACATAAATATGGAACTACACCAAGTCAGAAAATAATGCATAGAAGAAAAAGACTGCGAAGAAAATAGAAGAAAAAGAGAGAACAATTTTGCAGTTTGGAAATGAAAAGACCTTTGGAAGCATTAAAGCATGGAAACGACGAATACGAAGTAGGAATGAAGGGTCATAAAGACGTCGTATAATATTAAATGGTAAAATCTGCTAGAAATCACGATAGATTAAAAGTACGAGGAAAAAATCACACGACGGATTTGGTAATAAAGCTGCATTTATTTAACCATTCATCAACCTCGTTGGTAGATTGGAAAAGTTAGTTAAGGCAAGATGAGACATGCACAGTTGGAAAGAAGGCACAAGAACAATCAAAGGTCATTAAGAATAACTCATTGTGACTAAGAGTTGCATGTAAGAGAGAGCAAACCAAAGTGAACCAAAGTGAATCCAAGTGCATCAGAGCCAATCTATAACTACAACAAAACATCTGCAGAGAAAGTAAAAGGGACATGTCACACAAGATGAATGGCCCTGCCAAAATTTGGAGCACCATCAACAATAGCACGGAAATAGTAAAACACCTAGCAGTTACACTAGAGGTGGAGAAAATACCTAGAGCTTCGACTTCAGCTTCACCAACCAGATTCCATAGAAATTACATCCCACCTAGGATGGATAACATGCCACCAATAAATGTACCGATAAATGGAAAATACACACTCGCAAAATAACCAGTCACACCTAGTGTAAGCATTGAAGGAGATATGCTCGGAGATCATGATATCACTGACCAACAAAAATTCTCGGAGATGGATAGGGAAAAATACTTGTGTGCTAAGAGTGTACCGGGCATGGGAGCGATAGTGCTGGAGACACTCTTGTAGGAAATTATAATGGAGAATTTGGGAATACTAAACCTGATGGAGATCCCACACTTCGGACGTAGTCTGAAAATTAATTCTTGTGTGAAGGTATTTCTCAGTTGTTTCCATAAGGGGACACTGTGGCTTGAACCCATAGTGTCAATTGATACTGTGTTAATTGTGCAGATCACAGGGATCCCAAAATTTAGAGAGGATCCGACCATTTTTTTCAACCAGACAGGAAAGACATCCCTCTCATAATCAATGAAGGAAAAGTTCCATAATTTCAGGGGGAAAAGGGGATTGGATGTGAAAAAAATCCATGATGACAATGTTTGATTTACAATGCATTTATTGGCCTGCAATTTGTTGCACAAATGTAGGAAGGATGAAGTACCAGTTTCAGAAAAATGTGTTGAAGGGCTTCAAATGAACTAGGCCACCTTCTTGGTGAACCAATTTTTGCAAGATTGTATTGAGGCCGAGGAAAAGGCCACATAATTTCACTATGCATGGCTATTGATTTTGATTGTGTTGGTTGGATAGCAGGAACCAGGCTACTATCAATGCATGGGCACATCTAGCAGAGGTAAGATGGTCGGGAGGTATGCCAACTTATGGAATACAATGATTAAGATAAGACAACAGGACAATAATGCCACATTTTTTGTATACTTGGAAAATATCAGGTATCTAGTCGAACACACATTGTGCATATCAACCGAGAAGGTGGAAACATATAAGGATATAACACATATCAAATCAAGAAGGAACCACGTGTATATGTAGGAAAAGAAGGACCCGATGTGCCAATGGTTTCCAACTAACTATAGGTTGACATCAAAAGACGTATTCCTAATTGTGAATGATTTGGAAGATGGATGGAAAACCCCAACAGAGAAAATGGGGCACCCATAAGAGGAAGAAGAGAAGGATAAGAGTGATGAAGAACCATATGATGAGAAGGGGAAAGATAAAAACAATGCCACAATATATATTCCTGGCCCATCCACAATAGAAGTTAAACAAACAATTCCCATGATAGGAGTCAAACGCAAGGATAAGGGGAAGGAACCAACAGGAGGGGCATGTAAAAAGACTAAAGCACATAGAGAAACCCCATTTTATACTATGACCGATGACGATATAGACCACATAGGCTACCAAGTATGGTATGTTGTGGAGTAAAACATGGAGGAAGCAACCATGAAGTAACAAGAGAAGCAACAGAGAGTGTAAGATCAATTACCAACACTCTAGCAGCTCTTAGCAGCAACTAGCCTAAAAAAATAAAGAAATACCAAGGGAGGACCATCCATAATTCCGGGGTAGGAAGTATAGGTTGTGCATCCATACTTAACCTAGATAACAGTTGGGCATAGAACACTCCAGATTGAGACAAACATGATTGAATTTACAACGTATGAATTAAAACAATAAGTGAATGCACTAGAACACATGAACATAGTGGTATCGAGGATGTGGGTACAAACATTACAAGACTTGAAAATAGGCTTCTTGCAAGAGATTAAGAACCGAGGAGATTAATCACACCATGAGATGATAAAAATGATGGACAAAAGAGCTCAGTTGCAACAACAATATGACACTACACTCCATTAGAAGAAGGAAGTTGAAGGTCGAGCAGAAGAGGTAATGAAAGACAGGAATGGGGTCGAGGAAAGGGTAAGGAAAACCCTCAAGGAAACTGATGAAGCATAAATTATGGCACACAAAACATAAGTGATCGTCTAGAAATTATACAAGGAAATTCTAGAAGTCCCTGTAGTAG
>JZKD02S1638769.1:598672-622084 GCA_000966675.3 Picea glauca | reverse complement strand
CATCAAGGACATGTGAGGCAAAGAAGTTGAAGTTAATAAATGTTACATCATATGCCACATGTCATACATTGTATAGTTCCACGTAAATAGCAGGATAGTGCCATGAAAGAAAGAAATTTTAACCCAGTGACTGGACCACATGTTCTAAGCATACTTGGCCATGTACAAAGGTTACAGGAAGTTCGACGATGAAGGAAACTTTGAATCAACAAGAATTGTTGATCTGTTAGAGTCATAGCAAAGATATCTGGACTGTTCATTGGAGTGGGATGGTCAGAGATAAGTCTTAGAGGTGTCGGCATGAAAATCGATGTTGCGATGGAATATTCTTTGATACTCCTCATATCAAAACATGAAACTTTCCGAATCTTCTGAACGCCAATTGATAATCTCCAACTATATCAAAAAGGGAATATTCTTTGATGCTCTTTGTTGGCGCTACGTATGGTTTCTAAGACCCTAGGTTTGAGTTATCTTTTACCAACAAAACTCTTTAGACATCGGCCCTTTCGGCATCACCTTCTTGTGCAAATGAAGTCTCACCCAAGGTATCTATTGTGACTGCAGGAACCATGTTTCTGCAATAGTGAGGAAATGCAAGGCGATTATTCTATACATACTTGATTATCTGTTATGTGTGTGTTATTTTGTAAGTGCTCTTATTCTATTACTTAGTGTATCTCAGGTTTATATTACCATTATATTCCAGATTAATTCATAAACTCATTGGGGTAACAGTCATAACCATTACACCATGAATACACTTAAGATAAATCTACTCTAATATGAATCCAAACATATTCCATAAACACTCACACAAAATACAGTTAACACAAGATTTAACATGGTTCATCCAACTCTAGGCTACATCCACAATGAGTGACTTCTTTATTATGCATTTGGTAATTTCTTTAGGATTACGCAGTGCACTTATAAAGATATGTCATGGTTATATTTTTCTTCTCTTAGCCTAGTTGTTCTACAGTGCAAGTCTTTCTCTCTTTGCATCACCTCTTACATTCAAACACTGATTCTCTCCCTTCTCAACCTATCATATCCACCTTCTTAGTGATAGGCGTTCTCGACAGTTTGGAATAGACTCCACAATATTTCCCAAGAATAATCAAATGGAGGAATCCCTATTCTCCCAACCCATTACATATTTATTTATATAATATAAAGCTTAAAACCATACTTTGTTCTTCCCACAACCCTATTACAATGCATGAAAACTCCAGTTAACTGGCTATTCGGGTTGATTTCACTTGTTTTTTCATATACATGTTGTTTTTGCACTCTGATTGCTTGTTCTTCATGCTTTTGTGCATCCTTCTATCTTTAATATGTCGAGATATCATCCTTCATTTTTGTCTGCTTTCTTCTCTTGCTTTATTCTCTACTTTATTCTCTGTTTTATTCCACTTACTGTGCGTTGTACTTCTAGATCCACCTCAATTGTGCAATGTCCTCTTGGATGCGCCTCAACTACACACTCCCTAGTCTTTCTTCTTCTCATGTGCACCTCTGTTTTGCACCTTTTCTATACTTAGGTTTTTACCAAAATTGTATCCAAAAACTTCATGTGCAACAAGCCCTCAACACTCACCTATGGATCGTCCTGATCCACTCAGACCTGTTGCCTACTCCTCCATGCCTCAATGAACTTTTGGGAGGCTTCCTTTTATACCTCCACTTCTTTTAGGATTGTTTCCTCTATTTTTGTGATCTCGTTGCCTCCCTGCGCAGTCCAGGTTGTAAGCTTCTCTTCTGCACCATAGGATGGTTGCTTTACCTTTCCCTGTGTATTGGACAGTTCACCGATTACCCTCACCGCTTCTTCCTGCATTGGTCCTAGGCATTGTTGAATGATCTTCTATTGGTCCCTCATTTTCTCCACTTCCAGTTATGACTGCCTCTATGCCAAAATGGATGTCATACGTTCAACTAGTGGAAGTGTAGTTATTTTCTCTTAATCTTGTTGTGCCTTTTCCTATGCTTCTCTTAACTAGGCCTCTACAACCTTCATCTTGGGATCTTCTGCTAATTCTATCCATATCTGCGCACTCACCTCATAGAGTTTAGCGCACTCTTCTTCTATCTTCTTAATGTTGGTGACTGTTGTCATCGCCATTTTCTCTCTTCCTTCTCTGATTTTTGGTGGCATCCCTGGTGCAGTATTAAATTATAGGTCCTCTATCTGAAATCAGAAACCTTTGATGACTTTGTCGATCTTTGATACTTGTTCTTCCATAGTAGCCTCAACTACTACAGGGACTTCTAGAATTTCCTTGTATAATTTCTAGACGATCACTTATGTTTTGTGTGCCATAATTTATGCTTCATCAGTTTCCTTGAGGGTTTTCCTTACCCTTTCCTCAGCCCCATTCCTGTCTTTCATTACCTCTTCTGCTCGACCTTCAACTTCCTTCTTCTAATGGAGTGTAGTGTCATATTGTTGTTGCAAATGAGCTCTTTTGTCCATCATTTTTATCATCTCATGGTGTGATTAATCTCCTCAGTTCTTAATCTCTTGCAAGAAGCCTATTTTCAAGTCTTTTAATGTTTGTATCTACGTCCTCGATACCACTATGTTCATGTGTTCTAGTGCATTCACTTATTGTTTTAATTCATACGTTGGAAATTCAATTGTGTCTGTCTCAATCTGGAGTGTTCTATGCCCAACTGTTAGCTAGGTTAAGTATGGATGCACAACCTCTACTTCCTACCCCGGAATTATGGATGGTCCTCCCTTTGTATTTCTTTATTTTTTTAGGCTAGTTGTTGCTGGAGTGTTGGAAATTGATCTTGCACTCTTTGTTGCTTCTCTTGTTACTTCATGGTTGCTTCCTCCATGTTTTACTCCACAACATCCCATACTTAGTAGCCTATGTGTTCTATATCGTCATCGGTCAAAGTATAAAATGGGGTTTCTCTATGCGCTTTAGTCTTCTTACATGCCCCTCCTGCTGGTTCCTTCCCCTTATCCTTTTGTTTGACTCCTATCGTGGGAATTGTTTGCTTAACTTCTATTGTGGATGGGCCAGGAATATATATTGCAACATTGTTTTTATCTTTCTCCTTCTCTTCATATGGTTTTTCATCACTCTTATCCTTCTCTTCTTCCTCTTACGGGTGCCCCATTTTCTCTGTTGGGTTTTTCCATCCATCTTCCAAATCATTCACAATTAGGAATGCATCTTTCAATGTCAACCTATAGTTAGTTGGAAACCATTGGCACATCGAGTCCTTCTTTTCCTACATATACATGTGGTTCCTTCTTGATTTGATATGTGTTATATCCTTATATGTTTCCACCTTCTCGGTTGATATGCACAATGTGTGTTCAACTAGATACCTGATATTTTCCAAGTATACAAAAAATGTGGCATTATTGTCCTGTTGTCTTATCTTAATCATTGTATTCCATAAGTTGGCATACCTCCCGACCATCTTACCTCTGTTAGATGTGCCCATGCACTGATAGTAGCATGGTTCCTGCTATCCAACCAACACAATCAAAATCAACAGCCATGCATAGTGAAATTATGTGGCCTTTTCCTAGGCCTCAATACAATCTTGCAAAAATTGGTTCACCAAGAAGGTGGCCTAGTTCATTTGAACCCCTTCGACACATTTTTATGAAACTGGTACTTCATCCTTCCTACATTTGTGCAACAACTTGCAGGCCAATAAATGCATTGTAAATCGAACATTGTCATCATGGATTTTTTTCACATCCAATCCCCTTTTCCTCCTGAAATTATGGAACTTTTCCTTCATTGATTATGAGAGGGATGTCTTTCCTGTCTTCTTGAACAAAATTGTCGGATCCTCTCCAAATTTTGGGAGCCCTGTGATCTGCACAATTAACGTAGTATCAATTGACACTGGGGGGTCAAGCCACAGTGTCCCCCCATGGACACAGCTGAGAAATACCTTCACACAAGAATTAATTTTCAGACTACGTCCGAAGTGTGGGATCTCCATCAGGTTTAGTATTCCCAAATTCTCCATTCTAATTTCCCACAAGAGTGTCTCCAACACTATCGCTCCCATGCCCGATACACTCTTAGCACACAAGTATTTTTCCCTAGCCATCTCCGGGAATTTTTGTTGGTCAGTGATATCATGATCTCCGAGCATATCTCCTTCAATGTTTACACTAGGTGGGACTGGTGATTTTACGAGTGTGTATTTTCTATTTATCGATACATTTATTGGTGGCATGTTATCCATCCTAGGTGGGATGTAATTTCTATGGAAGCTGGCTGGTGAAGCTGAAGCTGAAGCTCCAGGTATTTTCTCCACCTCTAGTGTAACTGCTAGGTGTTTTACTATTTTCATGCTATTGTTGATGGTGCTCCAACTTTTGGTAGGGCCATTCGTCTTGTGCGACATGTTCCTTTTACTTTCTCTGCAGATGTTTTGTTGTAGTTATAGATTGGATCTGATGCACTTGGATTCACTTTGGTTCACTCTGGTTTGCTCTCTCTTACATGCAACTCTTAGTCACAATGAGTTATTCTTAATGACCTTTGATTGTTCTTGTGCCTTCTTTCCAACTGTGCATGTCTCATCTTGCCTTAACTAACTTTTCCAATCTGCCAATGAGGTTGATGAATGGTTAAATAAATGTGGCTTTATTACCAAATCCGTCGTGTGATTTTTTCCTCGTACTTTTAATCTGTCGTGATTTCTAGCAGATTTTACCATTTAATATTATACGATGTCTTTATGACCTATCATTCCTACTTTGTATTCATCATTTCCATGCTTTAATGCTTCCAAAGGTCTTTTCATTTCCAAATTGCAAAATTGGTCTCGCTTTTGCTTCTATTTTCTTCGCAGTCTTTTTCTTCTATGCATTATTTTCTGACTCAGTGTAGTTCCATATTGATGCGTGATAACCATTCCTTATACACAATATCCTATGCCTTGTACTATCTAATATTTTTCTTTTTTCTATATCTACTTTTTATTTGATTTCCTCATGTTTTCTACTCTTTATTTGTTTTTCTATGTTTTTCCTTCCTACTATAGTACAACTACTATGATACATGTGTTCTAGCGCATCCCAGATTACTGCACAAAGTGTCGTTCATCTCTATATATTTTTAGTCAACTTCCATTCACCATTCCTCCAAGGACTTCTCCATTCAGGGTTTCCAACTGCACAACACCTATCTCAGTTACATGTTGAATCACATACAATCCTAACTAGTTGTTGTAGGAAAATCCCCTTGCGGACATGTGAATATCCTCTTAGATTCTAGACCCCTATACCAAGACAGAAAACATACAAATGGAAAATAACATCCCCGTGAATTCAATTACCTAATCAGAAAGAGAAATAGAAGGAAGAAAATGTGATTCACCTTATTCCATAGTTCGTCCTCGATGCCTCCGATCTAAGATTGATCTCCAATCTCTTCAACACCACTCGATACAATCTGCAATGCAATGGAAATCAAAAGACAAATAAACTCTACTCTATTCTACAAGATTAAACTAATCAAATTCATTTATCAAGATTGACAATCATATGCAAGATTACACAATCTTGAAGGGAATAGGCCAATTAATCTTAATGAGAACTTTAAAGAGATACTTGCAATCTATAGATGAAGTTGCAATAGCCTCTCCAAGTCCTCCTCATCCATTCCTTGCACGATGCTCCCAAGATCATAACCAAAAGATTTATCCCAAGATCATAAGTTTGATGCCTCAAATATTCTCCATATATTATAACTCTTCTCCATGGAAAGCCCTTATTATATAGGATTTGGAGGCTTAACCACCATGGAGAGGATCACTCATGAGATCCACTAAAATGGGATCTCCAAGATATTTAGGGAGAAAATATCTCTTAAGGATTTTAGGGAGGAAATATCTCTCAAGGATTTTAAGGAGGAAATATTTCAACCATCCATGAGATCCTCAACCTTCCCTAAGAAATAGGAAACCAAATGTGAGGTGGATTCTCACATTAAATTAATTTCCTTTTCATGAATATTAATAATAATTCATGTGCACATAGTATTTTGACCTTCATAAAATATATTTATCCTCCACATTGACTAGGGATTGTGACATATGCTATTTCATGGTGTCAAGGTGTATGCGACACTTAGCAAGGTGCATGTGACACTTTTACGACACTTGTGACACTTAGGGCGAGGTACCTAGGTGTGGAAATTTGATGTGTAACAATATGCCCCCTAAAGTGTCAGGTCAGAAGAGAAATTGATGGCTGAAACACTTTACAATTCTTCAATGCAAGGGCGTGGAGTTGGAGAACCTGGAAGAAGCTGCAAACAACCATCAAACAATATTAATATATGTTCCATTTTCTAGGCAGACATACCTATGCTCGGAATATGATATGACTCAAAGCATGGCCGTCGACCAATACACTATGGATCCATTAAAAATATTGACTAAGGATATGGCCACCAAATATACAATGTGGATCCATACCTCCATGACATGAACTGATCGTAGCCATGAGAAATACATAGTGGATCTACGAGATGATTAAACATAGCCACAAACCATTACAATATGGATCTATGTGATAGTCTATATATCAACATGCTCAAATGATCTCCTTCACAGCCTGGGAAAAGCAGATAACATAGTGAACGCTCAACCAAGGTTCTTCGTCCCAATCATGATGTGGTATGAATCTAGCCATGTGAATAGATGTTTTGATGCCAAACATGGTAGAAACCACTTGATTACCAGTCATTGAGGTAAACTGTTAACAAGTGCGATGGAAATCACCAGTGTGTTGAGCACTCAACAAACCCTAGAAGCTTTTATGAAATTTTGTCACTTTTGGGTACCACTTGTTTTATTTTGTTTTGCTGAATGAATTGAGTCCACTGTGTAGGGATTGCTAATTTTATTTTCATGTATTTTCATCGTTCAAAGTGGATTTGTTTGAGCCTATCAATGTGAAAACCTTTGTGTCGAAAATAACTTGGCATTCTAACTGAGAATCTGCAGCTAAAATTGTGACTAGCGCGCTTGTGTTCGGCGTAAAAAAAATCAAAGAAGGTAAAATGACCACACAATAACAATAATCGTCGATCGTTGTTGTATCATCGACATCGGTAAAAGGTAGAGTAAATTTTCACTACTTGTTCTCCAAGAAGATTTAGGAGCTAGCCGATTTCCCATTAGCGTTGATGAAATATGAGAGGGATAAACATTGGCATGATCCATGATAAACCCTCGATAGATGATGACAGATGCATTTGTTTGGGGTCACTGAAATCTTTAATGGCTAAGTCATTGAAAAATTCTACATGGACACATTGTCAATCGCCGACCCTCGATGCACTTTCAGCATCGAACATTTTTGAGGGGATTAATCTAGGAGCACTTGGTTAAGCTTATCATCGATCATCGATCCTTGATACTTATTTGGTGTCGACAGGGTAGGATCTGTTGTTAAAATGATTAGTTAAGGAAAATTCCTTAATTCTGAATAACACGATTAAACAAAGACGCCAGATTTAAACGAAGACGCCAGTTTCAAGCGCCACATGTCTTTGCCACATAGGCCTTTCGTACGACCGATTTTTGTCCCGAGTCACCTTAGGTTTTCCTGTGTCCTAATCACACTTCTGAGTCAACTTTCCCATGTTAGCTATGTACAGAAAGATTGATCGGTGTCAATTTTTTTGCCAGGAGTTATCAACAAACAATGTTTAAAGAGAAGCCCCAACTCTTGATCCACAAGTTAGATTAGCAAAACGATGGGATGTTTTCAACATGAGATACGATTGGATTATGTCATTTAATAGGATAGTTAATGTTTCTCTCCACATACGTTGCTACCCCATTCACAGATTGAACAATGGGAATTTCAAATCACCGATAGACCACATTATATCCCGCGCCTACACCGCCAACCTACGATCAAATTTAATTCTAAACATAACGAAGATCTGGCGGAAGATTTTGTAGAAATGCCCTCATATCCCGAATTGAATAACTTATGCGACAAGGTAAGTATGATCTATGTTTAAATCATTAAGATAAATTAAAACACCTCCATTCTGCACACAAGTTTCCATTTCTAGAGCAGCCGAAGAAGTGAAGAGAGTGTCTCAAGAGTTGCATTTGATTTTTGGACTATCAAAACCAGTTAAGCTAGCATAAGTGGTATGTGTTAAATTGTTATCAGTTCGGTGGTCGTAATTTTTTATATATCAACATTTGATATTTTACACACTGTCTAACTGTGTTCTAGATGCAGGGGAAAATGCCTCCAAGAAAGCCAACGACTAGATGCTCACTGAGGGAACTAAAATTAATGGTGGCAGAGATGGGTGAAGGTTCTTCTCCCGACACTGCAAGGTAGTTATAGTACACTCCTAGGGTGGAACCAGTCATTACAAATTAGAACAGGAAGGCATTCATTCAACCCTTGGCTTTTGGCGATACAGAAGCGACCATGGGATCTAAAATAATTCTCCCATAGTGGGTGATCTATTCAACATAATCAATCAAGAAGATTACCTGAAGTTTATCCCACACAATGACTCGGATGTAAGGGTGCTCGTCGTCCAAGTTTTCTCGAACATTCGGGGGTCTTTCTTGCACATGGTATCTTTTCAAACTGCAGTTTTCCCATGCATCGAGACCTTGAGTTGGTTAATTGATCACACAGATGTGCATAAATGCCTGATCAACAATGATAATGGCGGGTGTGTCAGATTTTTTCTCCTGACAGAAGTCTAGAAGTACTACAAGCTCAGGGAACCGAAGGAGCAGTTGAACACATATTTCATGGTGAAGTTCTATGAATTCCACGACACCAACCGATTGATGGGCTCATGGTGGAAGGAGGACAATAAATTTACAAACCGGAGCAACGTCTAGTATGGGACAGTGAACTTGAGGGATCCATATATCTACTTGATAGCTCTCATCTATCTATTATACAGGGAAAAGGACTACACCAAGTTCTCGGAGGCATGGATGCCCCTAGCGTACACAGTGGCTATTTCAGGGAGTAGTTTCAACTAGGGAGCAATCATCTCCAAGCAATTGAGTACCAATGTGTTGCAGGTTCAAATGTTGAAAGAAGTAGAAGCACCCACTTTTCACATGGCCTCATATCTGCTAGATGTAATATGCGCAAGGAATGTCTTTGCTAGAATGAATTTGATTTGGCATGTTGCAGAACTACCTGTTCATGCCTACTTCAACATCTTATGGGAGAACAGGTACAAAAAATTGTATACCCTTATTTACGATGAATTCATTGCCCTGGTTTATTTCATTATATTTAAAAAGGAATGCCCAAGGCTGTTTGTAGCATATAAGAAAATGATCTCGAAGGTAGGCCAATGGTATCTAGATGAAAACACAACCTGTATCAGGGTGTTTGGGGCCACCATAGCACCACATTTTCTCCATGCTCATGTCCTAGACTGGATCATCGTAGGAGAAATCTGTTATCAGACTATCCTGCAGGGATATAAAGCCACTTTGGTCAAGGACAGGAAACAAGCATTTATACCCTACGATTTCCATGTGGGGTTATATATAGTGAAGGAAACTTCTCAATCTAAACAAGAGGTTTTGAGTCAGGTAGAATATAGGTTCCCTAAAGGATGGTTTCACAAGAAAGACCCTAATGGCCTTGTCCTCCAACATGCTTCACAAGTCTCTTCTTGTGGGCCATACGTGCATGAAAAGTTTGAAGATGAGATTTTTATAGAATGTGCTCAGGATTGGGAGCAGGTATTACAAAATAAAGCTAACCTGAACATGAATAGGTTCAAAGCTATGAGAATGGATGAGCAGGTCGAAACAATAGAGCAGTCGGCTCAAGAATATCTCAGGGTGAGAGAAGAAATCAGAGAAACAAAAACCACAAAGGCACAAAGGAGAGGGTTTTTGTTACTAGAAGGAGCCTAGAGAGTCATTGACCAGCTAGAGAACGATTGTCAAATCATATAAATGATGAGGATCCCCTCGGATGAACCAATTACAATGAAAGGAGACAAATGGCTCAGAGTTGATGCAAATGGAGGAAATCATTAGTCTTGAAAACCCTAGAGTTCCATCACCACAAATTATATCATCGATGACCATTCCAACCCAGTTTGAAAATCCAAGAACACCAGGTGAAATAGGTGTGACAAATCCCCTGTTTGATCTAATAACCATCTATAACGATGAGGAGAGTTTGGAGGTCTCACTGTTAACTCTGATACCGATTATAGAGGAAAAGGAACCTGATAAAACATCTTCTCCAAGTCTCAATGCATCAGTTCAAAAGCCTCTACAGGGAGACCATGAGGTTGAAAGTGTCTTAGACACTAAGTTTCTCGACCTGTCTGGGACCCTGAAAGATAGTTTCAAAGAGGAGCTAGGAATAGGTGGACAGAAAGAGGAAGTGCAACAACAAGAGATAGACACTTCAATGAATGATCACCAAGTAAGTACTGAACCTATCACTAACTCTTCAATTTTGGCTGATACCTCACCAGCCGATGAACACCAAATGGAGGTCGAGCCATCGAGGCATATGAAATAAGTACAGGAACCAATCATATAACAAATACACATAGTAGGAAGCTTGGGAAACACTCTAACCTGGGGGGAACAACAAATACCTGATCCTATTGATGAGGTCGCTGATATACAGATAATCTCTTATGAAAGGAAGAGGAGAGCTATCATGAAAAGGACCACCAAGAAGAGGAGACTCACACTGGATAGCTCGATTCTCATCACCACGAAGGAGAAGCTGCTCAGTACAGAACATGCAAAGACATCTGAGCTCATTGGCGTAGGGATGGATATCATTGATGCCATGTTGGATCGAGAAAGGAGAGATGAAAAGGACCTAGCTGATGCACTAAAGGAGTTAGATCATATACACCATTTGGAAAAATACTATCAAGATTTGACGTAGGCCACGGTGTTTCTAAAGAGTGAGTTCCAAGATGATTATGTAAAGTTCACAAGAGAAAGACATATTTTCATTGTAGGTATAGCCGATTTCCAAGAAGATACCCTTATGGCACTGGAAACCTACAGGGACATGGAGATTTGGTATGAAAAAGAATACCAAGAGGTATAAAGTATTGACTACATCAACGCAGTGCAAAAGGGCTGAGACACAGAGGAGCACGATATTCAAGTGATAAGGGATAGAAACATCTCTCGGATTAGGAAAGAAACCGAATAGTGTGTAATTATGGCCCAAGAACCTTAGTGGGAGATACAGAAGAAGTGGGCCAAGTGAAAAAAGGTTTGGGAAAAAATCAATCGGGAGATGAAAGGAATTGGACTCCCAGAATCTGGTCCACCCAAAGACTTTGTTGACCTGCATGACATAGTCAAGTGACATGCATAAAAAGACTTAGCATGGGCATTGTCGATTGCACAGGTGGCAAGCATGGGACCAGGTCAAATACAACATTTTATGGAACATTCAATCAAGGCTCATGAAATTTTACAGTGGTTGAGTGCCAATATAATCAAATACAGAGAATAGGCAATAGAAGTGAAAGAAATCCTTTCATCCCCGATGGATCGGCATAGGTTCCCATATGCTAACACATGCAAGGATCTCTTCGTCAAATGGTCAAAATATGTGAAGAGTCATCCACTCCAGTAGAACCACGAGATGATTTCCAAAGAACCAAGAGATCAAGTGGCACGTGGCACTATTTTGTTTTACTCAACTTAAACTTGTAGTGACTATTTTTAGTTACTGATTCTTTATAAATAAACGGATTGACCTCTTTAGAAAGGGTCGATGGTTTTGGGAAAAGACCCTCTTTTTGGGAATTGTAAAGAAATATTTCTGAACAACCTTAATTGAGAAGTCATGTTTAGGACCAGAGACAAAATCATGTTTTTCATCAAAGGCATTATGTGATTGGATTGAGGAGGAATTACCTCCAAGTTTTATTTCAGTAATTGATGTTGTAACGAATAAGAGTTTCTGAATCTATTGATAAGTTATTTGTTTCAATATTTTTACAGTTCTTTTGTTCTTAATGATGGAAAGAAAATCTGTGTGTTAATGTGTGATTGATGTTAGAGCTAAGGAAACTATTTTTCTTGCAATCATCTTATTACATGCGTATTTTTCTTACGATAATTGTATCTCAATCAATTATGAAATACCAACAAGTTAATGTATTAGTACTAGGCTTGTAATAGGTGTGAATATCTTTGTCTGCATGCTTGAGCATGAGGTTTATCTCAATCTCAGCCTTCTTTATTAGTTAAGAATCCCTTCGATCAGTTGGTTTATATCATCACATCTCATTTTATCAGACTCATCTAATATAAGAAAAGACAAAAAAGAGAACATTTAAACTGAAGGAGGAGATTTCATAGGAAGATATCCTGTCAATCACCAAGTAAAGCCCATCGATAAATTAGCCAGATCGAAAGATCTAGAGAACCATTCCACCATCAAACATTGCAGAGTCTAATTGGGCATCTAAGGCAGGTTTGGTTCTTGTTGTTGAGTTAAAGGGATCTCAGACCCCTCGATAGAATTGGCGCTAGAATGAGGGCCTGAAAGAATGAATGGATAACAATATTTCTGATATAGTATTTTGCATAGCCAATAGGTTCAAAACATCCCACATGCATGGCTAGTAATTCTCAAGAAAACCCACATACAAAGAGTAATCTTGAAATGAGTAACTCACCCTAGCATGAGGAAGAAAACCTATTCCCTGAAATACCTTATGCTCTTCTCCACGAGGATTTTAACCAATTCAGAAGAATCATGAGAGCTTACACTCGGTGTTATCACTGAAAAATCATCCGCAACATTGCACACAATGGTTGAAGAAACACATCAATGCCAACAACAATTAGTCCACCTACAACACCAAAGTCCATCAAAAGGAAAAAAACTATATAATTGGGTCAAAAATAAAAGTGCACAAATTCACCAAAGGAAGCACGTGCACAATGCGTAGTATGCGCGGGCCAACACCACCCTTAGTGAGAACTATGCGCAAAATGCATGATTGTCTATGAGAAAAGCTGCACACTTCTATGAATGACACATTTATGGATCTTGTCAGCCCCTCAACCACTTCTATTACAACCCCCAACACGATTTGACCCTCATTTCTGAGAGAAATCTAGCTTGGAGGCTAGTCAAGGGCTAGAGGGTTCCCTAAAAGTCCCCTTGTTCATACTATGAATCAATTACATGTTGCCATGAATGGATGCTATAAATAAGAGCCATGGGTGTGCTAAGAAATCAAGATCTTCAAGGTATTGTTATACTGCAAGAATTTGTCTTTGAGAATCCTCTTTTCTCTTTGAAGCCTTCAAGAACCATTGCAATAGGCCATTCCACTCACCTCTTGAGTGAATAGGCATTGTTTTTCTTCACCATTTTTCATTTCTTCCATTGTATGGAGAGAAGAGCTCTCAATTGGGGAACTCAAGAGCCCTCCCAAGGAGGAATAGGGGACTCATAAGTCCCTGCCTTTCGCTACGGTGTTTTTCCTACTAATCTATTGATCCATTGGTAGCAATATGTTGGTCATTGTTTGATTTTCATGGTTCTAAGTTTCTCAAGATTTATTAAATTTATTTCTTAGTTGTTTTTAGCTGTATTTCTTTGTTTTCATGTGTGTTTGTTTTGTCTAACCCACTCACAAACTTCTTTCTTGTTTAACAGGCTTATCTAAACATGCAAGTGTTGTTGTTTTTCTCACCCAAGTGACAAAACCAACACAACAGGTGACCATACTAGGGATCAATATCAAATTCCTCCGTATTTGAGCCTTGAGAGCACTTCATTTTGATTATTTTGACTTGAAGGTACTAAAACCGGCCTTTCCCAACATGCCAAAGTCAAAATTCAGAGCTGATGAAGGAGTATTTCACTTGGAAATTTATCCCCCGATGTGTGACATGAAGTGCACGGCTTTGCAGGCCCACAGACGCACACTCTGCAAATTGTGTGTGAAACAGGCTTCATTACTCTCATCATAGTATGCCCTCTGCGTGCATGTCATAACTCTAACCCGCACATAAGTCTAGTTTTTCAAAATTGTAAGGGTTTTTATGAATGGTTTGAGGGCCCCTAGCCTTCGGATTTTTTTTTCATGCACTTTGTAAGGAAACTACACTCCACTTAGAGTCCTTTCCAATAAGAAAAGTTAGCTAACATAGGCATTTTGGGGTAAAATAATCATATTCTCCTCTTTTTCTTTGTTGCCACATGGATGGCTCATTTGGATTGTAAAATATTAAGATGAAGTTATTTATTTCATACACAATCACTTAAATTGCGAATAGATGTTAATTTTGACCCTTAAGTATGCTCTTTGCCCTCACCCTAGTGTGATCTCAAGAATCAGAAAGGTGGTTAAAAAGATGTTTCATCTCCCTTAAAAAATCTTTAGGAGAGGACAAAGCCCTGCTAGGGTTCCTCTTAGTTTTTTGAAACCATCTTAAAGCTTTGTGTTGGCCCTTGACCAAGTTTTGAGGATTCTTGGTCATATTTGACCTAATTTTGGAACTTCGACAGGATGTTGAAGGAAGAGCGCAAGACAAAGAAGAGATCGCGAGATATCGGCCCCTTTTTGTGATTTTTGGGTTTTGGGCTCATGTAACGGGTATGGGAATGTTGTCCCATGGGTTTACCCATGTATAGGCCCTTTTTGTAATGTATAAATAGAATTCTAGGCGATGTAAAAGAGGGGCTAAGTGAAAAAGACAAGTCAGTTGTAAATGGTGCTAAGTGCTAGTGTTTGATCTATGTGATCAAGAGTTGTAAATGCTTTGTGAATACTGTGTAAAGGCTTGGTGTTGTGCCCTGGCTCGAAGAAGGAGGATCTGGCGGAGTGTGTGCAGATCTCCTGTCTTCTACGGAGTAGGACTTTGATGCTATGTGCCTGTAAGAAGCTTGACTGATGATAATAAATAAGAGAAGAGTTGGTGGGAATAGCTCCAGGGTGGGGGTGAACCACATACATGTTGTGTTGTTATGATTTGTGTGATGTGTTAATGTGTTATGTGTTTATTTTCTTAGTTCTTTAATATAGATGAATGATAGATAGATCTGTTGATGATTTATTCTTAATAATGTGGATGGATGTTAGATTTGACTTATGTAAGTATGCGTAGTGCTTCAATACCTTAGATCTGAATGAATACTGCGATGTTCTACAGTTTAGGGTTTTACTGCGCTGTAACTAAAAATTGGATATTGGTGAATGTTAACTGCTAAGTGATCTGTTAAGTGTTAGAATCATAGACCTGTGTCGTAGCTAAGGTTGTAGACATTTGACTCCTACAACCACCCCTGCCTCTACCTCGGGTGAGACTTCATCTGCTTCGCTGGTGTTACCGAAAGGGTCGGTAGTTAGGGTTTTTTTGGTGCGTTGTTGTAGCGTTGAGCCCTGGTTCTGCCCCTGTGCCAACAAATGGTTCCGTTGCCAGGACCTGAAACTATGATTGCTAGGAAATGAGGAAGAATAAGCTTTGTGCAAAGATCTAACCTGAAACTGTGAAAGCTCTGTGCGTAGGTATGTTTCCCTAGTGCACAACATTCTACTTGATCTATGAAGCTATGTTCCAAGAAGAAGGGTCATATCTGAAGAAAAGAGGTAAGGTTTGAAAGCTTTGTGCCCTGATAACAATAAAAGTAAGATTTTTTTGTTAAAAGAGGTAAGATCTACAATTTATGTTCTCTGATAAAGGTAAGAATAGTGAAAAGTTTTAAATATGAAAGCTTTGTGCTCTGTAGAAGTAAGATAAGTGGAAATTTTTGTTTCTAGAGTATGGATCTAGGTATGGTTGATAGATTCTGTCCTAGCTTGAAAACTAGGGCACTGATAGATGAAAGAAGATTTGATAGATATGATAAGAATAGTGAAAGGTATGTTATACCTATGCATAGAGAGAATGTTTGGACTAACAAATGGATGCAGGACACAAGAAAGAATTTGTTGCAGGTTAGATACTATGATCCTAGCGCGTAGTACAGGAAATGTTGGGGATCATTTAAAAGAAAGAGAGGATTAACCCTTTGTTACAGTTGCAGAAAACTAGGACATCTTGCTAAGGAATGCCTTAGAAGGAGACCTAGTTGCCTCTGTTGCAATGCTCTGGACCATGAAGTATTAGATTGCCCTAGAATTATTGCTAAGGTTAAAAAGATGAATATGAGACAAGAAGGCCATGAGAAAGGTCAAGCAATTGAAATCAAGACATAACCCCATAAAGAATAAGAGAAAGTATTGCTACAAATGAAAGAAACCCTGAATGACCACCGACATGTTAGCTTATCAGAGATCTTCAAAGAAAAAGAATGCATAGAAGCAAGAATAAGAGACTTCGACATTGACTATGTTCTAGATGAGGAAACAAAGGTGAATATTATGACATAAATAAATTGTGAAACTTTAGGGAAGCTTGCTATGATTCCTTCGTTGGGAGGAATAGGATTATTTAGAGGAAAGCTGATAAACCTATGTGGAAATCTCACCCAAATATCTATGAATGCCAATGGAACTTTGGAAGAGGAAGAATTTGAAGTTGTTAAATTTATTGAGGACAATGCTCCATTTGCCATGTTACTAGGAAAACCTCGGATTAAAAGAGATCAAACCAGAAGGAAGGAACAAGCAATCTTAGAACAAAAGAAGAAAGAATTAAAATATTTCATGACTAGGAGGATCACACACTTGATTGAAGAACAAGAGAACATATTGAAGCTATTTAAAACCATATACTAGAATGTTGAAGCTAGAAGAACACTAGAAGGCTCACATAAGACTAAAGTACCTATTCTAGATACAGATGAAGCATTACCCCTGATTTATAGGAAAGAATCTCAACAACGCGAAGTTACAATGCCAAGAGGAGATAAGAATCAGAATGGAAAAATGAATACCGATACGAAACTCACTGGGAAAAAGGCTAGAAAGCTGAGTAAGAAGAGATCTAAGATTGAAAAGTTACAGAAGGATCCAGAGGGAACTTCGTAGAAGGAAAATTTGAAAAATTGGAACCTCGTTGGGATATCATAACAACATCACATGGCACTTCGCCATGGACAAGAGATATAGCCATTAGGAATAGTATAACCGTTAAACCGATGCCTTGAATGGGAAGAAAGGAATTAATGGTTAGAAATCTCACCACCAGACCATTGGGACTGTGCCATAATGGGCAAAACTGAGTTAATGAAGGATTCTCACCCGTTAGAAAGATTTTTTTCCAAGTTATCTATTTAACCCATCACTCCATGCGCCGAGAACACTTTTTCTAGCCGTGATTATCTAAGATCATAGAATAGTTGATTCTGCAAAGTGATCATTGTGCTATTTCCATCCATTCCATTGCATTGACTAGTTACTCTTCTAATCTCGAGATATTCAACCATGAGCATGTATGTCTGAAGAACTTAGCGCAGTTGAAGAGTCTGTGAAGGAAGTACTCATCGAACTCATGACTAAGAGAGTCATGTTTGAGAGAGTAATGTCTATGGGTGTACAAGATTCATCAACGAGAGGAGTGCAAGCCTCCCTGTTGACTGCTTGCGGAGCCAGACCATCGCGACCATCAGTAGAAAAGAGAAACAAACATAGATATGACTTAGCCAATGCGAAGCTAATCCCGACCATATTGCTTGACTACATCTCGCCTCTAGCTTGTGTGGTGAGTCGTGATAGTGTGCCAAGATATTTTGAGTACACCATGGTTACTGCGTACCTCCCGAAGGGAATACGTGTAGTTCAAGTGCAGTAGGACAAGATCGCAGCATTGAAGTTCGGCGACTTCAACCTCAGAGATCACAAGAATCATAGCATGCTCTCCCCATACAAATACCTGACCAGGATGAAGGGGAAGAACTCAAAGATAATCCCCCAGTCGTGGACGATGAACCTCGCGCATTCCACCCTGTTAAATGTAATGAAAATCCCATACTTTGGAAGGCACAAGGAAGTCAATGCCTGTGTCAAGTTGATACTGTCATGTTACCATGGCAGATACTTATGTCTAGACCATCGTATTATAGTCGATCTGACGTTGATCCATAGGATCATAGGGTTGAGTATGCGAGGACCTGATCCATAGGATTTCTATCCAGGAAAATCCACCGATCACGCACTAGCATAGAAGATCAAGGATACATACGATGATGTTGAGAAGGGGATGTGAGGCTACAAGGTAGCCTCAATCCAGAATGGCGTAGTGCACCTGGCATGCCAATTAATAGCTGGAAAACTAGTAAGGAAGAACAGACCCACGCAGGTCACAGGATTTGTCATTGACCTCATGGGGAAGTGTGTAGAAGGCCTACAGATGAACTGGGTGAAGTACCTAGTCAGTCAGCTTGAACTAGACTATCGTGAAGTACAGGATCATCACTACGAGTTTCAATTCAGTTGACTCCTGATCCTCATCGCATTTTTTGCTTGGGAGATTCTAGAAGGTGCAACCTTCCCGGACATCAAGTCATTCGAGTTGCTTGCTGCGAAGTTCACCACACTTTGGTATTCGAGTGATATGAACAAACAGTGGCAGTCAAACACTGTTTTTCATACTTATTACCTTCAGCTGAAGAGAGCCATCGAAGTTGAATGTCGCATGACTCCAAACACCTTACAGAGATTCTAACCCCTAATGAAGTTCAACGTAGATCGACATTTCATCTACATTACAACGCGATCCAATGAACATAAGAAACATCTCTAGTCATACTATAAACTCACGGAGGAGGACCTGGAGGAGATCACTAAGGACTGGTCCATAGACCTCCTTATCCCAGCTGGCCCTGCAGAGATGTATGATCCTAAACTGACAGCTTGGAGGCCACTCACAAAGAAAAAAACACACCCGGAACCACCAGAAGGAATGCTATCCACAATTTTGGTTGTCATGATGAAGTGATGATGATGGAGAAATCAGGCTCTTCACTAGAACACTTTCCTGAGAAAAGTTACATTTGTCTGCTTCCAGAAATCATACTTTTAAGGGAGGTTCACGGGCTACCTACATATTTTCCTGCGAGAATGCATGATTCTCGCAGGCTGCATTAATATGGGGTGCGAGAAGCTCACACTGTACCTAATTGTCAGGGTGCGAACATCTTCTAAAGGAAGGAAAAAAGATAAATTCTTGAACCTTCTAGAAGGGAATCTTCTAGAAGGATGAGTTGGCATTCGAATGGTTGTCAAATACTGGTTTTCCTGATATCTTGGGATCATTCATATCCAAGTAACTAATCTATCCTCTCCTATATATTGAGGGGAATGCTCATGGAAAAGGTTAGAAGCAAACTAGCAAGAGATTGATTGGAAAATTAGTGGAAGATTGTATGAAGGACTGATGCTACAGCAGCTAGAGACACCAGCAAGGTTATCAAAAGTGGTTGATTTTCTTCATGCATGAGCAAGTGTGTGTGTCAGAGCTAGGAGCCATCGAAAGGAGGCTTTCAAACATCAAGGCCCAGGCTGTAAGTTTCACTTTCTATTAATACAATACAGTAATGTGTCCCTTTCCCATAAAGTTGATTGCACTTTATTACATAATTCCTTGATCATATGTATAGATTAACTGTTGAATATATTGAGTTGTTTTCACTTCGACTGTTTGAACTTTCTTGGTCGGGACTGTACAAGAGCATCGAAGAGAAATTGGTACAACAAATACCTAAGGAAGCGATCATACGGTATGTTTATGATTCTCGCCTCCTAGTTCATTCGATAGTTAAATTCTAGGGAAAGAGTATCATTCTGTCCTGTTTTGTTCTAGATCCAGGTGGATCTAGGGAGATCGGTTTGTGTCCGCACTTACAGATTTATCCGTTAACATGGAAGAATACTAAAGAGGTCCAAGATTTAAGCAACGCCTCAGGAAAGACTGCTTCAGTATCACTTGACCGAGGGGGTGATGATGAAGAAGAAGCTGAATAGAAGAAAGGCGAAGTAACACCGCCCCGAGACGAGGTTGACCCATTAAAGAAGAGGAATGTTTCCCCCCCGAAACCTTCTTCCCGAAAGAAATTGAGAGCCACCATGACCAAGATGTAGACTGTACTCACCACCGATGATTTTGACTTCATCATAGTAGCTCTAAACAACGCTTCACTGGAAATCACAGAGAAACAAGAAGCCAAGTAGGAGGAAATGTATGATATAATTGAGGTCTAACTTTGAGGGGTACACCAGGCCCTTCAGTCCAGTCACGTAGTCTCCACTATGCCCCTGCCATCGGGAGAACCAAAGTTGGGAGATGAGCCAACCTAACTTCGTCGACTAGAAGATGCAAGCAAAACCCGCCTTCGACAAGCACAAGAAGAAACAAAACAAGACACTCAGGCCTTGAAGAAAGTGCAAGGAGCACTCATAGAACAATGCCGAGTTGCGGAGAAGGAGAAGGTTTCTCTCCAGACAAATTTTAACGAAGAGAAAGAACATATGCAACAAGGAAAAGAATAGTTTCCCATGGAGCAAATCAAAGTGAAAGTAGTAGTCAACAGAGCACGCCGCTCTGTGACAGGATTAGAGCCACAGGCAGAAGACCAGGTCACCCATCAAGTAGAGTAGCTCGCAGAAGCTATCCATTAGCTACAAAAAAGAATAACAGACTTAGAGCTCCGCACAGTGCCTAACACTCCGCAGGATGTAAGGGATCAAAGAGAAGCAACTGCTCAAAGCGCATTTGACAGAATAAAGGCCCTTGCCATAGAATTCAAGAAGTTGAGTGATCATAGTGTGCAGACGTATGAGCGACTCACTGAGAATACATAACTGAAGACATTGGAGTCACAACTCCAGGAAGCAAAGTAGTAAGCAGAGACAATATAGGCGCAGTTGAAGCCCCTGTCAGCTGTGGAAAGAATGAAGCGATCCCAGAAACAGTGTACTGCCCAGCAACAGGTCCACACTATCTAGAGCATATTCATGGAAGTAACTCAGAGACTCCAACCTGTACAAGATGAGGCTTGCCAATTGTTCATAGATATCGAAGGCCGAGGAGTGGACCTGGAGTAGGTCATCACTGCAGCTGAACAATGCCTAGAGGGACCTGTCAACGAAGTAGTCATCCAAGAGTTCGCTGAATAGGAGGTCATGGCACAAAAACAAGTCGAATAAGATCAAGCCAAGCTCGAGGATTTTGAAGCAGGGCTAATCATATCAGAGTGACTCGAGATGAGTCACAGGTGAGTGTTTGGGGCTTGTTGGCCCTTTACCAAGTTTTGAGGATTCTTGGTCATATTTGATCTAGTTTTGGGACTTTGACAGGCCGTCGAAGATAGAGCACAAGACGAAGCGAAGATCGCAGGATATCGACCCCTTTTAGGGCCTTTTGGGTTTTGGGCTTATGTAACGGGTATGGGAATGTCGGCCCATGTTTTTACCCATGTATAGGCCCTTTTTGTAATGTATAAATATAAGTCTAGGAGATGTAAAAGAGGGGATAAGTGAAAAAGACAAGTCAGTTGTAAATGGTGCTAAGTGCTAGTGTTTGATCTATGTGATCAAGAGTTGTAAATGCTTTGTGCATACTGTGTAAAGGCTTGGTGTTTTGCCCTGTCTCGAAGAAGGAGGATCTGGTGGAGTGTGCACAGATCTCCTGTCTTCTGTGGAGTAGGAATTTGATGCTATGTGCCTATAAGAAGCTTGACCGATGATAATAAATAAGAGAAGAGTTGGTGGACGTAGCCCCAGGGTAGGGGTGAACCACATACATGCTGTGTTGCTATGCTTTTTGCGATGTGTTAATGTGTTATGTGTTTATTTTCTTAGTTCTTTAATATAGATGAACGATAGATAGATATGTTGATGATTTATGCTTAATAATGTGGATAGATGTTAGATCTGACTTATGTAAGTATGCTTAGTGCTTCAATACCTTATAGTTGAATGAATACTGTGATGTTCTACAGTTTAGGGTTTTACTGCGCTCTAACTAAGAACTGGATATTGGTGAATGTTAACTGCTAAGTGCTCTGTTAAGTGTTAGAATCACAGATCTGTGCCCCAACTAAGGTTGCAGACATCTGAGTCCTGCAACCACCCCTGCCTCTACCTTGGGTGAGACTTCATTTGCTTCGCAGGTGTTGTCGAAAGGGATGGTAGTTAGGTTTTTTTTGGTGCGCTATTGTAGCGCTGAACCCTGGGTCTACCCCTGTGCCAACACTTTGTAAGGGCCCATACATGCCCACAGGTTTGCAATCTTTGGATAGTTTCTTAAAATGCTTTCTGAGTTTAGATCACAATCTAGGGAAGTTTAAAGATCAAAGTAATTGGCCCATACATGCCCACATTTCTACAAATCTAGGATACTTTCAAAGCTTTCTTAGTATAGACAACATTTTAAGGAGTTTAAAGTATTTGTAAAGGACCCATGTGTCCACATTGCTAGTTCTTTAGGGATTTAAATATTTCGCAAGGTTGTACCAAAGACACATAGTAAGCTAGGTAAGAATATTTGTAAGGACAATGAGAAGCCCACATGTTTCAATCCCACACTTAACTTATTAAAAATGTTTGAACACTTGTTACTTTCTTGCACACAAATCCACTCCTCACACACATAATTTCTATTAGAATAATGGAGGTTGAAGTTGTTGGCAAATTCAGTGGATAGAATGCAGTGATGGTTGTTGTCATTAATGGCAACAGTAGAGACAGCAGGATAAGAAGGATAAAACCCCGTGGGGATTTGGAAGTAAAAGCTCAGGAGGAACAGCCTTGAAAAAAACGCGCGCAGCAAGAGCTTATAGAGGAAAAAGGAAGAAGAGTCAGTGACCGTAGGATCTCATACAAATTTCCCGAAAGAATGAGGGCCGTCAGATCTGGAAAAGTTGCGAGAGAGATAACACAAAGGAGCAAATCAGGGTTCAGGACTTTGAAATGTCCTGATCACTTGTCACTGAAAACCCCGAAATCACGAGACGCGATTTCATGATTTGATCGCAGCCGTAAAATCAAGCGGGGATCTGAACCGTCTATTCATGTGGATGCGTAGCGTCTGGAGGCTCCATCAGAGATTCGGCGATCGGGTTCTTGAGATGTCCGATTCACTTGTCAACAAAAACCCCGATTTCGCGATATGCGAAATCCCGATTGAGTCAGAACGTCAGATCAACCTATGCTCTAGCCCTTCGACTCGACCCACGTCAACAGACCACGTCAGCTAAGCGACACGTGGCACAACCAGGTAGTGACAGGTGTCAGACAGATTCAACACCTTAACTACATGTAAGTAATGAATCAGAGTGACACGTGGCATTGTTTAACACATGTCGAACCATGAGTGATGTCAGCAGAGGACAGGTGGCATCGGAGTTTCGGGGATCGGGATATGATATGTCAAGAACACAATGCATCAAGAACTTCGAATTCGCGAAATGCGATTTCGCGAAGTGATCACAGC
>JZKD02S1638769.1:586580-597192 GCA_000966675.3 Picea glauca | reverse complement strand
CCTCCAAGTCAAGTGTTCCTACACCATCAAGAAAGGAAATACCTGTGAAGGATCGAAGGCCGAGGTTTGGTTGTTTTGTGCATCCCTCCTTGAGTCACCCAAGTCTTGTGAGGGTATCAAGCCCATGACCCATTTTTGAGGCCAAAAGTCTAAATGTCGCACTTTCACCAAGGTACTTAGTGGCCAAAACTTAGGATATCCACCCAGGTGGCGATTGTGGGCTGCAATCACACCTTGATCATATTTTTTGTAGCTATTTGGAAATATCGCCAGCTCTTTCAGGATATGCACCCTCTACCCCTCATTATAACCGATTACTTCAACCTTCACTAGTCCCTCTTCCAGTGGCTTCAAACCCCACTATTGAGTTCTATTGGAAGGCCTAGTGCTAACTGAGAGGAAGGACGATACGTATTTTAGGACACGAGCATCTATTTTTATTGTTCCCCCACATGGAAAAAATCCACCTATCTACATGCTTGTTTATTTACAGTTGATTTATGTATAATGTTCATTTGATTACATGCAATTGTGAGTTATACTATCTTGTGAAGGTAAAAAATATACAAATATCTTGTTCATTTATTTCTCTCTTATCACCATTTTCACACATTCAATTTTCTATTCGGAAACCATAGGAGAACCAAAAAATCCTTGTCGTTCCAGACGCTTTCATAATCTCCCTCCTATTCTCGGAGGAGTCCCTAGTCTTGCCAACTCACCGACTCAACCATCTCACACCCCCATGAGTGCTACTATTTTTGGATAAAATTTGCTTGGTTCCACTTTTCTTAGGTAAAATTCCCAAGGCCATCCATCCATTAGTTCTCCTTCACAAGGAGGTAGGGGGAAAACTTATTCTCAAGGGAGAAGTACAACCCCACGAAATCCCTCTCAAGGGACATGTTCACTACCTACTCATGCAATAGCTGGAGCTAATCCTCCACCAAATCTCTCTATGCCATACTTGGAATCCCTCAACATTCCTGATTTGACCAAAATCACGAATGATCCCATTCTACATGACCCCACATGGCCTAATATGCCTACAAAACTACCTACAAATATTTTGAAGTTTGAAGGAAAACCAGGGGAAGATCTCGCCAACCATGTTATGAACTTTCACTTATGGTGCTCTTCAAACATAATCATGGATGATTCCATCCGCTTGATTGTATTTCAAAGAAATCTCATAGGCTCATCAAACAAATGGTATGTGGACAAAAAGTGAGGGTCCCATGTGACCTTTGAATCATTGGCCATGACATTTTTGTCCTTTTTCCAACTACCAGTTCATCACGATACTGGATTAGAACTTCTCTCTGAGTTAAAACAAACCACTTCTATCCATATAGCCGACCACATCAATGAATGGCATCGGTGACATAGTTTGTGTAAAGCAGAAACCACCAAAGAACAATGTCTTGATTGGTTTCTAAAATCCCTTGTCTCTATTATTGCCAATGATGTAGCATCTACTTTTCCTCAGTCAGAAGAGGAAGCCATTAGTAAGGGCCAACATTTTGACCTCATCTATACTCAGTCATGTTACTTATACACAATATTTCCTGATGCACCCCGACCCATACCAGTCAACCAGGACAAACCTGTGATGTCCCACGTGGAGGATGGGTTGATTAGTTCTATGACCCATATCAACCCTTACGACCACCTATCACCCATTTATGGGGCACATCCATATCCACAACCATATGGAGGGACATCTTATTTCCATCCTCCCACTCACGAACAATTGTATCCTATTTCTCCCCCTCCACCATTGGGTGGAAAACCACCGATACCCATGATGCATCTGGTCTCTCAACCAAGTACGAGTTCACCCTCAAACCCCACATATAAAATCAGTAGTAGTGGAAGTAATTGAACTTCCTACACGCCATATGGATCATATCCAAAAAAAAATCCATATTTTCTATTTCTTGGTCCTCCACAGTCAGTTTCTCCTCCATCAGGACAACCACATATCGACATTAACTTTGTTCAACCCTCTCCCATTCAACACTTCAGACTTTTGAACAATTGAATATGGAAAATCCATCCCATCCATCGAATAATGCCAAGAATAAAGGAGAAACCGAAACAATAACAACCCAAGACCCAAAGGAAATAACCCCCAACAACACCATTCCATTGGGGGCAACCAGAATCAAGGCAACAAAAACCCCCAAGGGGGCACCAATAACAATCAACCACAACAAGGGAAGAACAATAAACTTTGAACTAACTTCCCTTGCACTCTTTGTGGTGAGTATGGACAGTATACTCACCATTTCCCCCAAATTTCCAATTTCAAATGGATGAAAGAATCCATGAATGCACAATGTCCTCTAGCACCACCTTCCCCTCAGTAGGCACCACAACATTATTTACAACCACCACCTCTGACTGTTTTTCAAAACCGTATTCCACACCAAGGTGTGATGAATACCCAACATGATATAACCTAAGCCCCACCACAAATGGGGCAGTATCAAAATCTGGGTCCCAATCAACCTGGAAATCTGATCTATCACAACATTCTCCTTACCAGTGAAGAATATATTCTTTTGAAAACACGTTGTTGTCAATATGGTGTTCCCTCTGAATCTACCCCAACCACCTCAAAAGAGGCTCCAGCTACAACTAGACAACTATTGATGATTCCACACCCTCACACTGAACCAAACCCGCGTATACCTTGGATGTCGTTACGATGAAATGTACATAACCCTCATGCTAGGGAAACCCATAACTATAGACTGGTCAATGACTTAGCATAGTCTCCTACAACCATGTCTGTATTGGAGGTCCTCCAAACATGTCCATCACAACTAAAATCCTTGTTTTCCTCCTTGGGGGGCAGTCAACCCAACTGATACTAGACTCATCACCTTTGATCTCGATAGCAGAGAACCACGCCTCCCCGCCCTAGTAGTTTTTCAGAAACCAGTTAAGATCCATAACATCACAGTTCATCGATGAAGGTGCATCCACATGCATCATGTCCAAAGTAGTATGGAAAAACATTGGCTCACCTAAGCTAGTACCATCTTCCATCACTCTGAGAGCTTACGACGGTCGCCCGTTGTCCCCTGAAAAACTCTTCCAAAATGTCTCTGTAGAACTTGGGGGAAAAACCATTCTCATCAACATCGAAGTTATCGATGCCCCACTTGATTACAATATATTTTTCGGACATAGCTACATGTATGCTATGAAGGTGGTAGCCTCTTCTGTGTTTTGAATGATGATGTTCCCCCATAACGGAAAAATTGTCACCATCGACCAAATTACACATTATGAACCTAATCATTCTGTGAACATTGATAACATTCTCCCCCTTATCTGCACACGCTCATACGCTTTTTTGTTCATCGACATGGGTCCTGGAATTTTGAAGGACCCATATTTTTTGGGGGCATATCATGGAGCACCACCCCTCCTACACCCTTCAACACAAGTGTGTGTAGTATCTTCTAATGGAAAATATATCAGAAACAATACTCCTCCCATCGAGGCCCCTCCCCACATTGAGGTTCCATCAGTTGGAGAGCTATTACCTCAAAAATTCATTGAGTTCCCCACTGCACCACTTATCCCATATTTGCCCCTCCTCCAGGGGAAAATACCATTTTGGGAGACATTGCCCCAAGCCATTACCCAAATTCTATTTTTCTACCCTCCACCTAGAGTGCAAGCATTCTAGGTAGCCGATTCTCTCATCCTTCCAAACATGGTTCTTGTCATCCCTGTATGGTATCTCCATCCACCTGCGATGGTCCCCACACCATCTCTCCCTCCTTAGACAAAGGTATTACCGATGCAGATCCCAGTACAAGCTCCTGCCACACCACCCCCAGCCCCAACTAGTAGCGACACCACCACCACTGGGGGTAGACGAAATAAGAACAAGCCCATGACTCCACTTCCTCCCCATGCTCAACCTCCTTGTGCACTATGTGAAAGAGAAGGACACCCCACTAACATATGTCCTACTCTTCCAAAGTTATGCAATCTGATATAGCTCCCTAGAGCAACCACATTTCTTGCCACTCCACCATGTACATCCATTGATACTACAAAGTCCTCAACCACATGCAATAAAGGGTTGCAAACCAAATTCGCTTGTGCCATCTGTTCAGAATATGTCCACTACACTCATCATTGCCCCGCTCTACCTCAATTTCGCCAAATGTTAGCCACAGTACGCAAAACATCTCGGCCAGATCCCTCTCATCCACTCCCCACTGAGGCTCACATTAATGATATTAAATTTATTTCATCGTGAGTCCCTGAGCAAATGAGGTACCATCCACAATATCAGGACATTTACTTTATGTCCAGTGATCCCTCTCACCCTATACACGATATTCCTTCTACGTCCTCACCACTTGAGGATAATAACACTTACCCATTGGCAGTTCCCCCTGTCACCTCCTAGGATCCCCTGTGTTATCACATAATCTTGTCAGAGCCTTAAGAGTTTGTGGTTTCTTCCTAGGTCTGTAATTTTGCCTGTTTCTTCTCTTTTGCATACCCGATCGTAGGTTTTCCTCTCGGCTTGTAGTTTTCTTCTGTTTTCCCTCACCTGTTTGATTTTCCTATTTTCCTTATCATCTTGCCTAAGAAGTGTCGACCATAAGTTTATTTATTTTCTCTAAGGTTGATCACTTCTCTCTTTATCTCTATCGCTAAGCCTTTGTTGACCCAAACCCTCAGCCAGTCATCCAAGTAATTATTCACAAATTCACAGTCATGAGCACCAAGCGCAACACTTAAAGAAATCTAATATAAATTCAGATCAAGCAAGTGAGCAAGATCAGCTTTCAATGGCAGAGATCCTTCAAGAAGATCAGATCGACAGCTATCGAGTGATTGGGACCATATAGTTGCACGAAGAGTAGCGTCAAACAAAGTGGCGAAATCGTGATGCTTTCCTAGCCATTGATCCTGGGAAGGACACATGGTGTGCGATCAATGTAGTTGAGATTTTGTGAGGTAGAAAGGTCAAAGAGCAGAGTCACGAGGACTCGTGAAACATGAAGTTGTGAGTAATCCAGGCCACCCACTCCAGCAGAACGCGTGGCACAGGATCCGAGCAATAGGGAAGGTCTTTCGGGAAATATGACGTGAGAAGTGTTGATGGCCTGAGGTCTCAAAATGCCGACATGATCTGGGCTATCCATTTCTCTAAGACATGTGTCACCCAATTTGAGCGATCATGATTTCATGACGCGACTCAAAATTTTCATCCTGGAGCATAGTGTGAATTCGCGAAACACAAAATCACAACGCACTGTAAAGTCGAGCCCACGGTCGTGGCCCATGGTCATATGAAAGCAAGGCCATAAAGGAAAGGGAAAGTGTTTGTGAAGCATTGAGTGACTAAAACTATTCAAGGAAGTGATGGTGGTCATCAAGTTTGAAGAAGATTCGATTGTCGATCTAGATGGGTCATTTTGCTGGATCGAGCTTCGGAATTTTTGAAATCAAGCGGAGTGAAAACTCCCGAAATACAAGATCCCGATATTTCATGTGGGGTAAGCATGGGGTCATTTCCTAAGGTCGTGTGGGGCAATGAAAAGGAGATGCGCTAAGGATCAAAGTGCCCGAGTTGGTCACAGAGAAATATATGCGTGGCCTTGAGGCGCTAGAATTGACTCAAAGGAGTTGTGAGCTCTCCTAGAGCATTCATGGGTGTTAAGATTCATGCTTATCCCAATGAACGTAGTTAATGAAGTTTGGGAAGGTGGTTGAAACCTCGTTTCACCACATAAATGGAAAACATGGAAAATCTGGCCATGGTGGGCAGACTGTCAGCCGAAAGTTCCATGTCATGGATTTCTGGTGAATCCCATACCAATATAATCTTGCGTCTGACATGAGGATGAAAGTGCAATCCAATAGAAGAAGATGCAGATGCCAAGCCTTGAATGCAATGACCAGAGTGTGCTTCTGAAGGGAGCTAGTTGTTTGAGTATAAATACTCAGTTTTGATATTTTGTTAGGGTCGATGGTAGAGCAAAGCTCCTGTATTGTAAAGTTTTAGTAAAGCCTTTGGCTTCTGGTTATGTATCTGTATTTGAGACTTCCTTTTTAATGACAGTTAGCTTCCTTGATCCATCTTTTTTGCCTCTGATACTAAAATAGCTCATGATTGACTAATTCACTTGAATTATTGTGACCACATTATGATGAAAGTTTGATTATAGTGTTGTTATAATTCCTTCCAATTTCTTTGAGATTTAAATTCGATATGTTCTTGCGTTTAAATTGTTCCTCCTTGGGATGTTGAAAGACCTGATGTTCACAGAAGACCTCTACGCTCTTCTCACTAAATTCTTCCCTCTACTCACCCCTACTACAACCTACTGACTAAAGTTAAACTAAGACCTCACTTGCTTGTGCATATCAGTCCAGTTCCCTGAGCTAAGATGATATTTTCCCGAGTCTGTGCCCATTTGACCCTTTATAACCAACCTGTGACATAAAACTTTGATGGGTATTGGGCTTACCTCTGCCGCAATCCAGAGGTGACTTCCAGTGCTAACATTTCTGGCGTCGTTGCCAGGGATGAAATTGAATATTTTCCCTGGGATTGAAAGACAAAGCTTACTAGTTCTGAAGGTGCATCAGAACTTAGTACATCAAAGATTGAAACTGTGCACCTGGTGACTCCATTGATGTGAATCCACTGGAGACTCCACTTTTTTAGCTGTGGCTTCTAGAGGCGGACACACGAGGTCTACTCCACATATTCCTTTAGCAACACCTGACCCAGAGAAAATTGTCAGAAAGGGAAGGGTCCTCCGAGAAGGTGCCTCTACTAGTAAACCAGTTATTTCTGATGATTTTCATTGTCCTCTTATATAAACTCCCATATTTTCTTCTCATTTTCCTAGCATACTGTCTGTAGGAGTTTCTCGAACTTTAAATTTTGGGAGTGTTCCTATTGAGTTTTCCCCTCCTGGTCCGGGATTGGAGGGAGAAATCCTTGTCACTCCTTGTTGTGTCTCTTTTGTCACTTGAGTGAGAAAATTAGAGATGATTACAAGCCCAGTTGGGTTAGCTAGGCAAGACAACAGTAAAGGAAAGGGTTAGGAATATAAATCATGCAAGATAAACAAAAAACTAAACTAATGACAATAAAAGGAATTAAACTAGACTGCATAAGATCATTAGAACAAGAAATAAACAAGACTCATGCCACCAATGGAAATGATTATATTAGTGGAAAGAAAAAATTAAAGAGAAAGGGAGACTTTGGGTCCCCTCTTCCTCCAAGGGAGGGCTCTTGAACCCCCAAGATCGAGCTCTTCTTACAACTTGAAAACTTGAAAGAAATGGTGAAAGAATTCCAAGCTATTTCACTCAAAAGGTGATGTGAATAGCTCAAATGGAATGGTGCTAGTATGCTCTTGATTCCCCAAGAGAATAGCAACAACATAACCTTACAAATGAATTCCTTGAAAAATTAGTGCACCCATGGCCTCTTTTTATAGAATAACTTTGAGGCATTATTCAACCAGCTTTGAATGTGAACAAGGGGCCATTTAGGGAACCCTTAGGTCTTTGACCATCCACCCAGCTGGATTCAGCCGAGATTTGGATGTCAAATCGACTTGGAAGCTGAACCAGAAGTGGGTGCGAGGCTGACCAACATCATAAATGTGTCGTTCTGAGGTGTGCATGGCTTTTAGCATCACCAATCACGCATCGTGCTCATGTGTGCTTTTCTTGCATTTATTGATGGCGCATGTGCGTGCGCTCCGTATATAGTCATAGTGCATCCTGAGTTTATAACTGGTTTGTATAGTTTTTGACCTTTTGGAAATGCATTTTTGGTAATTTTGGTCCATGGGTGAACTAATAACTGTTTGGAGATGCTAGATTCCTATAACCATGTGCGGATGAGATTTTAGTGATAACACTCCTCTCTCCCCTAAAGTAGTACCATGGTTTAGACCAAGGACCTCAGAATATTTTCCCACTCTGGGATTTACTACCCCTCCTCCTGTTAGATTTATTGGTTCTACAAAGAAAGAAATCTCTGCTCCCTCCATCCCTGTGAATTTTTCCTCAAATCCTCTGTTGTTTCCCTTTCCCCCAGGAAGTTCAGTTCCAGTCTCCCCTGCTTGAACCCCTTCTCTTCCTAATTCCGCTCCACCTCATATCCCGATGGAGGGCATTAAGCCCCCTAGAAACTGAATGGATGCTATAGTGGCTACTAGATATGCTCCTCTAGTCTTACCTCATCCTATGAATGCTCTCCCTGCTGGAGATTACCTAAAATACATGCCTAAGTTCACTGGAGAGGAATACATAACTGCTAAAGAGCACCTTGTTGCCTTCTATAGTTATGAAGACAATCAAAATATTGAAAATGAATATGTCTAGATGAGAGTCTTTGTCTAGAGCCTTGATGGTGAGGTTATAAGATGGTTTAGGGGATTGACCCCTGGATCTATTACTGGGATTTAATTTCTAGATGATGGTTTTTCAAGGCAGTGGGGGGATAAAAAGGACTTCATGTATTATATCACCGAGTTCAGGTCCCTAAAGAAGAAAGAAGGAGAATCTGTCTCTAACTTCTCCAAAAGATTCAATAAAATGTATAATAAGATCCTTGCTGAGATAAATCTCACAGAATCCTCTGCCAAAATTACTTATGCTAGTCCCTTTGACCCTGATTTTTGCCTCCTACTCAGAGAACAAAGAGCTACTTCCTTGGCCCACATGCAAGATGCAACCCTGGAAGTAGAATCCAACTTACTAATAACCAACCAACTCAAGAATAAAGCTGATAGAAACGTACCAAGGGGAATATCTGAAGCCTCCACCTCTAGTTCCTCTGCTCCCCCCCTCAAATATATGAAGCAACCAAGTTACTAATGTCACTTTCAACTAGAATGGAAAGATTGGAAGTAGATGGGAAGACGACATACAAAAACCCTCAAAATGTTGATAACAGTGGAAACTTTAGGAGGCCAAATAACAATGCTCCTTAGGTTATGCAAAGGGAATAGATGAACAGAGATGGGGATGATCAGAAGGTCTAGACCCCCCTTCAAAAGAACCTTGTTGCAGATGAAGATGGAGAAGAAGAAGAGATTGATCCTGAAATCCATTGTCTCAGAGACACCTCCCTAGTTCCCCATTTGACTCAATATGCCTATGAGGAGTCCCTCATGAACAGTCAAATAAATGAGTTGAGTATGGGGGAGAAGGCAAATAGTGTTCCTAGAAAATACAACCTCCAGTCTAAGAAGAAAGAAGGGAGGTATGACATCCCTGATCAACCCTCCAGAGTAGAGAAGCCTGCTAAAGATGCAGTGAACAAAAACAAAGAAAAGAAAGCTTAGAATCCCCCACCAATAGCCAAATACCTTGTCCTAGAGGTGAGAGAAACTTTGAAGCCCCCTTCCTCCTTTAGCTTTGAGAATGAAATTCAGAAGATCAGAATATTTGTCCCCCTTTTAGAGCTATTCAAGCATGAAGACTTCAAAAGTTTCCTCTCTAAGTTGTTGTAGTTCAAGCCATCCTACCATTCCACAGACTCAGTGAATCTCCAAGACAAAAAGGTAGAAATCATATTAGTTCCTATGGTAGAATATAGATATGATTCATCCCCTCCCTTATATACATCATTGAATATACATGATAAGGTATTGCATAATTGTTTGATGGATTCAAGGGAATCTCATAATTTCATTCCCAAAACTGTCATGGATGAGTTGGGACTAGAAATCAGAAAGGCTTAGCATGATTTATATTCCTTTGACTCTAGGAAAGTGCAATGTCTTGGGGTCATAAAAGATCTGGTTGTGACCTTGTTTCATTTTCCCATGAAAAGTGTGGCCATGGACATTATGGTAGTTGATGCTCCTCCCAAGTTCGACATGTCATTGTCAATATCTTGGATAAAAAGACTTGGGGGAACCTTGCAAATGGACCTCACGTATGCTACCATTTCTGTGTTCGGAGGGGAGCATAGAAGATTGTATAGAGAAGCTCAGTTGGCCTACATAATTAGTGATGAAGAAGATCCCACCAATCATCCTTTATTTTCCCTTGATATTGATTTGGGATCTAGTTTGTTACAACTCACTGATACTCTTGAAGCTCCTCCTGAAATCAGAAAGAAACCCGTTTCTTTTCATGAAATACCTCCTCGAACTACCTCTGTGTGGAATATGTTCTTCGATAGAGCCTCTTCTAGGGAAGGTCCTTGTTATCACTGAAATTTCGTCCGCACAGGGCGACAAGAACTCCGCAACATCAGCACAGAAAAACAGTCATTCATGGCACAAGGATTAACTCCACATCACAACAAAAGGGCCAAAACTATACAAAATTGGCTAAAAAATTAAAAAGCACATCGCACCTATGGGAAATGCGCGCATGCGCGCTACATCTTCGTATATCGGGCGCATATGCGCGTCTGTGGAGTACAAAACCCGCACGCTTGCCAAACGACACATTTATGAAGCTGGTCGACCTCCCAACCACTATTGGATCGGCTCCCAAGTCGATTTGACATCAAATCCGAGCTCAATCTATGGAGGGAGGCTGGTCAAAGACCTAAGGGTGCCCTAAAGAGCCCCTTTTCACA
>JZKD02S1638769.1:533578-586570 GCA_000966675.3 Picea glauca | reverse complement strand
AGATCAGCCTATCTATTGGTGACATTAGTCCACCTTCATTTGTTTTTATTTTTATTTTCATGCTCATGTTTTTATTTAGTTTTTATTCAATTCTTGTTAATAGCTCTATTGTTTTCTTTCTAACCTTTTACCATGCAGCTGTCATGACTAGCAGAGCCCAACTAGGCATGTAAGCACTCACTTTTTTCTCACACATCGACGAAAAGAGTGCAAACAGTCCTGGTGCCGGAGTGGTTTTTGTGTCACCTTGTCAAGAAAACATATCCCTGTCATATATGCTAGAGTTTGAAACTACCAATACTGTGGCAGAATATGAAGCTCTTGTTTTAGGTTTAAGGGCTGCAAAGGATATGGTAATTGAAGAGGTAGCAGTGTTCAGGGATGTTGAGTTGATAGTCCAACAGATCAGAAATTCTTATCGGGCCAAACATCCTCAGCTCAGAAGTTACAAAAATGAGGTGTGGGACCCAATTGACAATTTCTTCTCAGCCTTCAACATTTCATTTATTCCAAGAGAGGAAAATACTTTGGCCGATTCCCTGGTTGTCTCAGCAAGCTAGTTTAGGATCCCTATGCCACCTAAGCTCAGGTATGATGTTGAGATTAGATATAGGCCCTCTATACCTAATAATATCAAGCATTGGAAGGTGTTTGAGGATGATCTTGAAATTAGAAGACTTCTTGAGTTGGTTGATCAGGTTCATGACTCTGAAGGTGACCCTACCCCTTAAGTATTTTTGAATAAAATTGCTAATCACCATATTGTTCAGTTGCCTAGAAATCACATTCCAAAGGGACTAGTTCCTTTAGAAATATTGTTCGATGGGAATGATGTGGTAGTAAAGGGTAAGGCTTCAAATGAAGATGATGATGTAGCTGAGTGTAATATTGGCACATAGAAGAATCTAAAGTTTGTCAAGCTATCAAGTAGCCTGTCAAGGGAGTAGAGGCCTGGGTATGTTGAGTTGTTAAAGGAATTTTCTGATGTGTTTTCCTGGACCTATGAGGATCTCATAATGTATGACACCAGTGTTATTGAGCATAAGATCCCATTGAAGGAGGATGCCAAACCGTTTAGGCTGAAATTAAGGCAAATAAATCCTATGTTGCTGCCTATTATGGAGAAGGAGGTAAAGAAGTTGTTGGACGCCCAAATCATTGTCCCTTTGAGATATTCTAAATTGGTCACCAACTTGGTTCTGGTAAGGAAAAATAACGGAGAAATCCGACTCTGTGTTGATTTCACCAATCTGAACAGAATTTATAAAAAGGACAATTACCCTTTGCCAAAAATGGAACACATATTGCAGAGGGTAACATGCACATCTAGGATTTCCATGATTGATGGCTTCTATGGCTACAACCAGATTTCTGTCCTACCTAAGGACAAAGAAAACACAACCTTCACCACTTCTTGGAGCACATTCATGTATGCCAAAATACCCTTTGGATTGATGAACGCAGGAGCAACCTTCCAGCGAGCCATGGATATCGCCTTCATTGGAGAAAAGGATAAATTTGTGATCATCTATCTAGATGACATAACAGTCTTCCTGACATGCAGAAGGTTTGGTCTTTCCCTAAATCCGAAGAAATCTATATTTTCCATGGAAGAGGGAAAATTTTTGGGGCACATAGTATCAGCTAAAGGGGTGAGAATTTATCCCAGGAGGGTGGAAGCGATCCAAGCCTTATCACTCCCTAGATCCAGGAAAGAAGTCCAGTCTTTCCTAGGAAAGATTAATTTTTTGAGGAGGTTTGTTTCAATTTTGCTGAATTGGTGAAGCATATCACAACCATGCACAGGAAGGGAAATGAATTAAAATGGACTGTTGAGCCTAGAGAATCCTTCAACCAAATCAAGCAAGCATTGACTGAGGCACCTATGCTAATCATTCCTAATTATTCCAAGGATTTTATGATTTTTTACTTTGCTTCATTCGATACAGTGGCAACTGTTTTATTGCAGAAGAATCATGAGGGGTTGGAACAACCTATTTCCTTTTTCAGCAGAGCACTTAGAGATGCAGAGATCAGATATGACATCATGGAGAAGCAGGCCTATGCCTTGGTGAAAGCTCTTAAATCTTTCAAAGTTTATGTTTTTCATTTGAATATCATCACATCTGTTCCTTCATCTTCTGTGAAGGACATTCTCATTCAGCCTAACATAGATGGGAGAAGGAGAAAGTGGATTGCCAAAATCCTCAAATTTTACCTGGAAATATAACCCACCAAACTAGTTAAAGGCCAAGGTTTAGCCAAGCTGTTGGATGAATATAATTATAAATCTCTGGGGGTTAACTTCATCAACACTTGTTCAGGGAACCAACAAGCTGAAGTATCTCATAAAAATCCTCAGGACAACCCTGAACTGGAAGAATGCACCTGGTACAAGAATATTATATTTTTTCTGCAGGAGTTAAGGCCTCTTGATGGTATGGGAAGGAGCAAGGCAAGAGATTTAAAGATCAAAGAAATCATACATTGCCTCATTGACCCGGTTCTATGTTGAAAGGACCCTCTAGAAGTGCTTCTGAGATGGTTAGACCCACATGAAACTCAAAAAATTATATTTCATTTCCATGACAGCCTATGTGGGGGACATCATTTCTGGAAAACCACAACCTACAAAATTCTCAAGGCTGGGTACTAATAGCCTACTCTATTCACTGATGTCTGTGCAAAGATCAGGGCCTACATCAAATGTCAGAAATTCTCTGGAAAGTAGAAGCTCAAGTATCTTCCATTGAAGCCTGTAGTGGCTTCAGGACCTTTCCAACAGTGGGGTCTTGAATTCATTGGGGAAATTCATCCTCCTTCAAGTGGTCAACACAGGTCGATCCTAACTACAATAGATTATTTGACCAAGTGGATAAAGGTTATCACCATAAGGAACTCTTCTCATAAGGTGATAATTCATTTTCTGGAGGATATTATAGTAAGGTTTGGTTGCCCAACCAAAATCATCACTGATAATGCTGCATCCTTCAAGGCTGAACTGTTGATCAATTTTTTTGAGAAATTCGGAATTGCATTGATTCACTCTACCCCCTACTATATGCAAGGCAATGGGTTAGCACATTTCTCCAACAAAATACTGATAAATATCATCAAAAGACTGTTAGAAGACAACAAGAAAGCATGGGATTCAAATCTCACATTCACTCTGTGGGATGATAGAGTGACAACAAAGAGGTCCCTAGGTATCTCTCCTTTCCAACTTGTATATGGAACTAAAGAAGGTTTTCCTCGCCAGCTCTCCCTTCCTGTGGATAAATTATTTCAATACTACCAAGCAGAGCCTGATGGCATGATCAGAGGGATACATTAGCTGGTAGAAATGCAATAGACTAGAGAGAAAGTTATGGGCAGTTCACATGACTTGCAACAGAAAATCAAGCAGGTCTTTGACAGGAAGAGCAAAAAAGAAGATTTCCAGCTGGGAGATCTAGTGCTCAAATTGGATGCACCCAGACAGGAAAAGGTCAAGCATGGTAAATTCAAATCCCTTTGGATCGGTCCCTTCAAGATTTCCGAGGTATCTCAAAACAACACTTACCAATTGCAGAATTTGGAGGGTGTTGAAGTTTTTTGGGGCCCAGTGAATGGGCAGTTCCTGGAATTTTTTTTGGTTAAAGACACAATCGATGTCCTACCATTGTAAATACCATTTATGTTTTATGTTTATTTTGTTTTAATAGGAGACTCCATAACCCAAAGCAAATACATTGGAGTTGCGTGTTCTTGGAAGCTCGCAGGGAGCATGCCATCCCCCGTGGAGCCAATGTTATCACATAATGTTGTCAAAGGATTAGGAGTTTGTGGTTTCTTCCTAGGTCTGTAATTTTGCCTGTTTCTTCTCTTTTCCAGAGCTGAGCGTAGGTTTTTCTATTGGATTGTAGTTTTCTTCTATTTTCCCTCACCTGTTTGATTTTCCTTTTTTCCTTATCAGCTTGCCTGAGAAGTGTCGACCATAAGCTTCTATGTTTTCTCTAAGGTTGATCACTTATCTATTTATCTATATCGTTGAACCTTTGTTGACCCAAACCCTCAGCCATTCATCCAAGTAATTGTTTGCAAAGTCACAATCATGAGCACCAAGCGCAACACATAAAGTAGTCTAATATAAATTCAGATCAAGCAAGTGGGAAAGATAAGATTTCAACGATATATATCCTTCAAGAAGATCAGATCAATGACCATCAGGTGATTGGGACCATACAATTGCACAAAGAGTAGCGTCAGGCAAAGTGGAAAAATCGTGATGCCTTCCTAGCCATTGATCTCAGTAAGAACATGTGGCGCGCAATCAACGTAGTCACGATTTTGAGAGGTAGAAAGGTCAAAGAGTAGAGTCGTGAGGACTCGAGAAACATAAAGTCACGAAGTAATATAGGCCATCCACTCCAGTAGGATGCATGGTGCAGGATCCAAGCCACAGGAAAAGTCTTTCGAGAAATATAAGGTGAGAAGTGTTGATGTTTTGAGGTCCCGAAATGTCGACATGATCTGGTTCGTCCATTTCTCTAAGACGCGTGTCACCCAATTCGAGCGATCACGATTTTGTGACTCATAATTTTCATCCTGGAGCATAGTGCGAATTCGAAAAATGAAAAATCACGACGCACCCTAAAGTCAGGCCCACGGTCACGGCATGCGGTCATATGAAAGCAGGGCCATAAAGAAAAGGGAAAGTGTTTGTTGAGCAGTGAGGTACTGAGATTATTCAAGGAAGTGATGGTGGCCATCAAGTTTGAAGAAGATCCAACCATTGATATAGATGGGTCATTTCACAGGATCGAGCTTTGATATTTTTGAAATCAAGGGGAGTGAAAATTCTTGAAATACGAGATCCCGAAATTTTATGTGGGGTAAGCATGAGGTCATCACCTAAGGTCATGTGGGGTGATGAAAATAAGTTGTTCTAAGGATCAAAGCTCCTGAGTTGGTCACAAAGAAATATCTGTGTGGCCTCGAGGTGCCATAATTGACTCAAAAGAGTTGTGAGCTACCTTGCAGCATTCATGGGTGTCAGGCTTCATCCTGATCCCAATGAAGGTAGGTAATGAAGTTGGGGAAGGTGGTTGAAACTTCATTTCATGAAAGAAATGGAAAGTGAAATATGACAGAAGAAGATGTAGATGCCAAGCCTTGAATGCAATGACCAAAGTGTGCTTCTGAAGGGAGCTAGTTGTTTGAGTATAAATACTCAGTTTTGATATTTTTTTAGTGTCGATGGTAGAGCAAAGCTCCCATATTGTAAAGTTTTAGTAAAGCCTCTGGCTTCTGGTTATGTATCTGTATTTGAGACTTCCTTTTTAATGACAGTCATTTTCCTTGCTCCATCTTGTTTGCCTCTGATACTAAAATTGTTCATGATTGACTGATTCACTTGAATTATTGTGACTGCATTATGATGAAAGTTTGGTTATAGTGTTGTTATAATTCCTTCCAGTTTCTTTGAGATTTAAATTCGAGAAGTTCTCGCATTCAAATTGTTACTCCTTAGGCTACTGAAAGACCTGATGTTCGCAGCAGACCTCTATGCTATTCTCACTAAAGTCTTCCCTCTACTCACCCCTACTAAAACCTAATGATTGAAGTTAAACTAAGACCTCACCTGCTTGTGCATATCAGTCCCGTTCCCTGAGCTAAGACGATATTTTCCCGATCTTGCGCCCATTTGACCCTTTATAACCAACCTGTGACACAAAACTATGATGGGTATCGGGATTACCTCTGTCGTAATCCAAAGGTGACTTCTAGTGCTAACACCTTGTATTCTCACATTTTTCATTGAGATGAAGATATCCTGGAGGGAATAACTACCCCTGATTGCCCATGGAATCTGCTCCATAATTGAACACATTTTATTTCACATGAAGCCTTTCACCCTCCTATCCAAGCCACCATGTTCTCAATCAAAACCAATGATTTTATTCCTTCAGGGCATACAGATTGCTTCAACAATCCTATCCCTACCTCAAATTATTTTGAAGAAGGAAACATGGCCAACATCTCCCCCACTGTCAAAATTGGCATTTCCATTAAACCGAGAATTGTATAAGAAATAACTATTGGTGCCACAAGCTCCTTTGAAGAACTCATTGCTTACAAAGCTCTCTTTCAGAAATATCGGGGTATTTTTTCCTGTCATATACGAATATTCCCATCCTCGATCCTTCTATAATAGAACATAGAATTGACACTTGGCCAGATGTCGCCCCTGTTCGTCAAAAGAAACGCCCTCTTCACCCATCCAAAGCTGTGGTTATCAAAGATAAAAGTGAAAAGATACGTGCTATCGGGTTCATTTACCCCATTTCATACACTTCGTGGGTCTCCAACCCCATCCCCGTTAACAAAAAACAAGGCACTATTCACGTCTGCACAGACTTTCACGATCTCAGCCACACTTGTCCCAAAGAAAATTTTCCAACCCCTTTCATCGACCAAATCATTGATGACTGTGTCATCCATGAGGCACTGCCTTTTATGGATGGGTTCTCTGGCTACAATCAAATCCAAATCCATCCAGCAGATCAATATAAAACTGCTTTTACTACCCCTTGGGGTACCTTTGCTTATCGCGTCATGCATTTTGGACTAAAAAATGTCGTTGCTACGTTTCAATAGGCCATGACCTATGGTTTTCATGATATTTCTTGCATCATCCTTTCTTATTTTGATGACCTCACTACTCGATCCAAAAAGTGAACCCAACATCTAGATGACTTACACATCATTTTCCAATGATGTCTCCAGTACAATATCCGCTTGAACCCCCTCAAGTGTGTCTTTTGCATCACCATCGGGCACCTCCTTGGGTTCATTGTCTCCCAACATGGCATCATCGTGGACCCCCTCAAGGTTCATTCTATCACATAAATTCTAGTAGAAAGGAATTTATGCCAACTGCAAAGCCTACAAGGCAAAGCAAACTTTCTACGTCACTTTGTCCCAGACTACGCAACTCACGCACATAGTTTTCTCCACTTACTGAGTCATGATATCCCATTTCTATGGGACAGACATTCTCAAGCAACTCTTGAATATTTAAAATTTTCCCTATCCAATTCCCCTTTGATTATTCCCCAAGACTATGATCACTATTACATCCTCTACTTATCATCCTTAGCTATCTCAATAGCAGGAGTCCTTATCAAACTAGGGGACGATGGGCATGAACATGTCATTTAATACATTAGTAAAAACATTTTAGGACCACCCTTTAAGTATAATAATGATGAGAAACTCTCCTTAGAATTTGTCCTCACAGTCCAAAAACTGCGAAATTACATTTTGCTTCAAACCACCAAGGTCATAGCAGATTCCAACCCCATGCAGTACTTGCTTAGTCAAAGGTATATTAATGGAAAATTTTCCCAATGGATCATTATCCTACATGAATAATATCTGGAGTTATCTACTCTCAAAATCAAGAAAGATCTATTCCTAGCCGAACTCATTACGAATTTTCCCTCGGATGCCAAAGCTTCTCCTGTCAATGAGGATTTCCCTAATGAACACATTTTCTTCATCCCCTCTGATGACCCCTAGTACGATGACCTCCTCGTCTACCTTCCTACACAAACTTTTTGGTCAAATATCTCTCGCAATGATCATCGACACATTCAACATCAATCCCCCCACTACCTCCTCATCGAAGATATTATTTATCGATGCAGGTTCGATACCATTGTTCGGCGATGTCTTACCATCGACAAAGTTGACAAAGTACTAAATGACTGCCACAATGATGCTTATGGTGGTTACCTCTTGGGTATGTCCACCATCCAAAAAATCATTCGAGCAGGGTACTTTGGGCCCACTTTTTTTCATGACTGCATCCACGTTGTCAAGCGATGCGACAAATGCCAACTTTATGAAAACAAAGAACGAGCACCACCAACTCTTCTACATCCATTCATCATAGCCACCCCCTTCTGTAAATGGGGCATAGACTTCATGAATTGCCATCCTCCATCCTCTAATGGATATAAGTACATTTTCATGGTAGTAGATTACTTTACCAAGTGGACCGAAGCCATGCCCACATTTAACAACACTTTTGACACAACAACATGTTTTTTATTCAACCACGTTATTACCCAGTTCAGAGTCCCACTACAGTTAGTCTTCAATCATGGTAAAAACTTTGAGAACGATATCTTTGAAAAAATATCCTCAAGGTTAGGCTTCACCCATGAGTTTGCCTCCTTGTACTACCCTCAGTCCAACGACCAAGTCGAGGCGGTCAATAAAGTTCTCAAAACCATGCTAAAACGTACCATCAACAAACATAACACCAAATGGCATCATATGTTGTTTTTTTCTTTATGGGCTTATCGCACAACAGTAAAAACTACCACCGATTTTACACCGTTCCACCTCTTCCATGGGATTGAAGCCACCCTCCCTATCGAGTGTGAAATTCCCACATTACACACTTCCATTGAGATAATACCTAACACTGGTTTAATGGAGCAATGCCTACTAACCTTGGAGTTGCTTGATGAAGATCATTGATCTTCATTACCACACAATGTGGCAGCTAAAAAATGGTCCAAATCCACCTTCGATCGTCATGTCAACCTTCGCTCATTTAACGAAGGTGATATTGTGTTAGCCTATGATATAGCCCACGACACTCTCGACCATGCTAAATTCGAGTCATTATGGCATGGACCCTTCATCGTCAAACATTTCCTCACTAAAGGTGCCTACATATTGGCCTCTATAAAAGGCTACCCTCTCAAAGAACCCATCAACAGGTTGTACTTAAAGAAGTTTTACGCCTAAGCGTAACTCCCCTACCTTAGGTTTCTCTTTGTACACATTTGTATAGTTTTTAGTCTTATTTACCTCCACCACTCCTCATGTCTGATCTATCATCCATGTTATTGACAGATGCATCATCCATCAGCCTACCACATCGATTACGCTGACGGTGCCAGCCACTGGACCCAGAATGTCACGTCGGCTGCTTGGGCCCTCTATACTCCCTCACATTCCCTTCTCCACTCCAATGGAATATGTTTTGGCTTGGCCACCGAAAACCAAGCCGAATACGACATCGTCATTGGTCTCCTCATTGAGGCCATTAACCACCACATTTTTCACCTTAGCATTCTATTAGATTCCCATCTTGTCATCCTGCATCTCAACAATGTATATCATGTTCCTGATCCTTGCCTCTTTTGAAAATACCTCCAAGTTAGACTCCTATCTCGCAAATTGGATTCCATCACATTTACACATATTCCAAGAACACTTAATTAAGTAGTAGATCACATGGATAACCTAGTATTAGATTGGCATTTATCACATTAAAATGACATTTTATACATAGCCTCATACATTTGTCACAACACATAGAAAATACATCATACATAAAAACATAAAGCATAGAGACACGCATGACAAAAAAATATATCCATATATGTATATATATCATGAAGCTCATCAGTGTTTACAAAAAATATACATGTATAATCTCCCATAGGCCGATGAATCGCCCCACCCCTATGAGAACAAAAATGGGTATCAAGTACCCTATACAAAAATGGGCTCCCAAGCCCATACATACAAAAATCGATACTCACGGTGCCCCCAGAGCTCCCCCCCAGGTCTTTTGTTATCCAGAGGCACCCCACTAGCTGGGGGACTTCTAGGTCTAGGAGGCATCCGACTAGTCATCGCTACCCCTACCAATTTCGCTCGGTGGATCAGGGTCCACCACTCTACTGCTACTGCCATGCACTGCTTGAGGATGTCCTCGTCCACAATGTGGGCCCACATGCCCTAAAAAACACCCTTTAGAACCCATTCAAAATGTCAGCACAGATCCTCCAGCATAACCCCGGCATATTCCTGTGACTCTTTCACTGTTCTAGCACCAACGTCATCTCGTCACCACCTCTTTCCAACCCTCGGCTCTACCGGCACCTGTCAAGCCGGCCCTCGACAAGCTGACCCCCAACAAGATGACTTCCTGACAACCTCTGCCTCTCATCCTCGAGGTCCCACATCTGCAAAAAAACACAAGAGATAGTGTCAGCATCCATATACATATATAATCAATGTTATCTATCAAAATCACAAAACATAAAACTATAACACATACCTCCCTAGTCCCAGTCCTCCCTAGGAGGCAACACCATATCCGGATCATGGAAATAGTTCATACCCGCATATGGATACCTTAGAATAACCTGTGGCATCTGGCACCACACTCGAGCCACTGTGGCCATGAAACAATGGCCACCCTCCCCACCTCCATGTCGGCCAACATGTGGGCCCCTCGTATCAATCATGGCTCTCCTTACCCCATGGTCTCTAGCAGGATCCTCAAGCACAACAGAGGCACCCTCTCTAAAAACTAGGCCACTGGAACGTACCCGAAAGTGAAATCACCATGTTATACATGATTTTGGTCATCTTAGTGATGTATTAACAATGGTGTACTCAGGCTCCCAATAAGAACTTTCTCCTGGGAAAAGTGCCATTTATCTCCTTCCAGAAAACATATTTTCAAAGTGAGTTCACAGGTTGCTTATAGCCTGGGGTGCGAGAATGACCCATTCTCGCAGGCCACCTTCATCTAGGGTGCAGACTTCTCGCACTGTGCTCTATACATAGGGTGCGAACTTGTTTTCAAGCTTGGAAAAGGGAAGAAATCTTGAGGATTCTAGAAGGGAATCTTCTAGAAAATGGGTTGGCATTTGAATGGTTATCATTTTGTTGGTTTCCCTGATTTGGTGGGATCATTCTCATCCATGTAACCATCTCATCCTCTCCTATATATTGATAGGATTCTCATGGAAAAGGTTAAGAAAGATTAATTGAAGAATTGGTGAAGGAATTGTGTGAAGAACCCTGGTTTGAACAGAAGCTTGGAGACTCTAGTAGGTCTATCAAGAGGAATTGGATCTTCTTCATACAAGGACAGAGAAAGTGTGTGTGTTGGAACCAAGAGTCACCGAAAGGAATCTTGCGACATCCAGGTGATCAGGTTGTATCTTCTACTTTCGATTAATATGATACAACAACATGTCCTTTTCCCATAAAGTCATTCTTACTTTATTTTGTAATTCCTTGATCATAAACATAAGTTGACGATTGAATACATTTTGCTATCTTCACTTTGGTTAGTTTGTGTTGTCTTGGTCTTGACCTCACAAGAGCACCAGAGCGAAGCAGGAGAAACAAAGACCCTAGAAAGCGATACAAAGGTATGTTACTTGTTTCACCTTACGAGCTAATTCAATGGTCATAACTTAGGGAAAGAGTCATGTCCTATCCTATTTTGTTCTAGATCCAGGTGGATCTAGGGAGATCTGTTAGTGTCCTCACCTACTGATTAGTTTGATAACAAAATTGGTGACCATACTGGGGTGCAACCCATTTGTTAGTGGTTTTTGGTTTTTTTCCTTGGCCATTTGCTCTTGCCTTACCTTTCTTCATTTATATCAATCTCTGAGTCTTCAGGACACCTTGATAGATTCTCTGGGTCGAGAAGTCCCTTCGAAATTTTTGTCTTTTTCCAAATTTTTGCCTAGTTTCAGGCCTTCTCGCACTGCACCCCACAGTGGCCTGCGAGAATCCCTTGAGTTCGCACTCTGCCTTTCAGTCCAGTGTGAGGTTTTCATACCCTGCTTCAAACCAACCTGCGAGAATGCTCCATTCTCGCACTGTGCATTACTGATAGCATGTGAACCTTTTTTTTAAATTTTTGGATTTAAATATTTTTCATGCTCAAATGCCCATATCTGCATAGGTGTCTGAAAAGAACTTCTTGGACCACTAGTTGATTGTTTCTTGTCTTCGGATTTTGTGCACGATCAGTCTTCAGAATTCAAAGGCTCTCAACTCTCATCTCTTGACTTTTCTTAGCAAGGATATACTCTCTAATCCTAGAATCGGGGTACTTGTTTGGTTAGGAGCCGGTGATCGGTTTGAAAGTTGGGATTGTTTGTCTTTCTCATTACTTGGAAGATCATTATTCTCATGCAATTGAAAAGACTAGTCTTGTCTGCTTGTCGTTTTTGTTTCCATTGAAGGATTGGTTTGGGTTTTTGTTTATTGCTTATTCGTTAGTTATTGATTTTCCTTACTTTCACCACCATGGTGTAGATCTTTTTGAAAAGAAAAAAATATTTTTCTTTTAAAAGAATTTTCCTTTTGAAAATATTGGAAATCAATTGTTGAAAAAGAAAAAATAGAGAATTTTCATTGTTACGTGATTCGTTGAAGATTGCATTTTAAAGAAGATTGTGTATCGTAGTTCAAGATTGTTCTAGAATACTTCTCTTTCCATTGATATATTCCAATTCCTAGTACATAGGATTCATCAAACAAAAATTGATATATTAGTACATAGGATTCATCAAACAAAAATTGATATATTAGTACATAGGATTCATCAAACAAAAATTGATATATTAGTACATAGGATTCATCGTAGTTCAAGATTGTTTCGGAATACTTCTCTTTCCATTAATATATTCCAATTACTAGTACATAGGATTCATCGAACAAAAATTGATATATTGTAGTTCAAGATTGTGTATCGTAGTACATAGGATTCATCGAACAAAAGTTGATATATTCCATTCCTATCTATGCATTGTTGGGTTAGAGTCTCACACAACATCGGTTTCATCTATGTTTCCTTTGAATAACAACAACCCTTAATAACATTGCGCAATTTTAAAATTTAACTAGTAACTCTTTTCTAGGACTCTATTACACCAAAAATTAGCTAGGCTAACACTTTGGAATAGGTAGAGAGATACACTCTCCAAAGCACAAAACACAAAATAGCACCTTGTGTTAAGGAGTGTCAAATTCCATTTACAACATTTTGTCCTGGGAAGCCCTTCTCACACAAGGGTCAAACCCAAGGTCACATTGGTATTGACAGAGTTACTCGCCCTTCTTTGTTGATATCGATGTAGAGATTGCACATATTATGGGGTTCACTTAGATGTATACCCACAATGATGAGTGGAAGCCTCCCAAGTTGATTTCGGGCTTGATACCCTGCCCTTGCATGTGGATCAGATTGTTGACTGTCCCCACAGGCTTTATTGTTGTTAGTGATAACCTTAGTGGCCTATCTTCTTAGGGTCTTACACAAGGTGACTATAAAGGGGCAAGTCTTCACGGTACCTGGAATCGACGTTGGCCAAACTAACTCGGGCTCCTTGGAGGGTATACCCACGATTGTGTGTGGGAGCCTGCACCAGGGTGTAAGTCCGTTAAGCAGGTCGTCAACGTAACTTTTCCACCCTAGCCCAGCCCCTTCTCATCTCGTTGTTGCGACGTTGGATTTCATCACCAACTAGCGACTTCAGAATTAGAAGGTCTTGTTTGCTTGGTGTTGTTTCTTAGATTTTTTACTAGCGCATGTTGTTTGTTTACCCAAGTTGACCATAGGACTTTCTTTGTAATTTTATAACTCATTCACAATAGACCCTCCACATCGTTCACATAGAATGCAGGGATTACCTCAAGAAAATCTGGAAGGTTCTCAACCCCTGTCTACAAGCTCACCTGAGGGCTCTCCTCAATAGAGTGAAGTCCAAGACGTTACCACTCCACAAGTGGAAAGAACTGACTCTCTAGAACGTTTTCGAATTACCAATTCTCGAGAGGAATTTCGACTCCACCCCGATTCTGAGAGACATATTATGCGAGTGAATTCTTTGGGAGACTTAGTTGTTGGGTCTTCTAGATCACCATCTGGACCCTTTCCAGGACCTGAGGGACAAGATCATTTTTGGTCTATTGGCATTTTTAGACGAGATCTCTTTGGTTCAGGATTAGGCATTGAAATCACTATCTCACCTGCGTTCCCCGAAACCTCTGACCCAGATGTAGTACCTTTTACTACTGCTTATTATTTTCCTAGTACAGAAGCTCTGCAAGCTAACCACATATTGACCATCCCTTTAGAAATGGTCCATTACATAGATACTATGAGTATTCACCCCAGGATTACAGCAACTAGTCAATCCCCCATTGGCACACCGCTCTCGCCCAATGTCACCCTGACGCTTCCACCCAGATACCGTGCATTGAATGCCTCTATTCCCACTCCTACAAAAACCCCATCCAAAACTCCTGATGGTCCCTCTTCTTTTGGTCACTCTCCTCTTGGATTCATTCCGACACTTCCTCAACCCCCTTTTAGAGGAACTTTTTAATCCTCTATCGGAGACACTAATCCTAGTGGCACTATTCCGTCATTCACACCAAATTACCAGATTCCTATTGGTGGACAATTTCACCAAGGAGGTTTGACTCAACCCCCCCTTGTAGGGAAAATTCCTATTGGAACACAAATCCCAATTGGAACAGAACCCCCAATTGGAACACAACCCTCGATTGGAGGACAACCCCCACCGACCCCACCCTATGGACAAAACATACCTCCATCCTTGGCCTAGTATTGGAACCATCTGATACAACATAATCCTTAATCGACTGGGGGGCAACAGCTTCCAGCTACATCCATTATACCCCCTAGTATAGGGAAACCATATCCAGGTATGTCGAATCCTATTTGGGGCTCGAATGCTCAAACTCATGTCCCTGTTCAAGGATACAATCCCATGAGATACTTTCCTCCACAACAACCACTGAATCTGCCTGGGTCTTCTTATTATATGCAGACTGCTTATGGTCCCACTAGTTTTCCGATAGGACTCCCTCCCCAAAGCCACCAATACCCACATGTGAATAGATAGTTACCCTTCTTGGCCACTTTGGACCTCATGTATCTGTCGAGGATTTTAAATGATCTAATCCGTTACTCTCTCCAATGGCCTGCTATACCATCCAAGCTACCATATGACATCCCTAAATTCGATGGAAAAGTGGGAGAGGACCCAAACAATCACGTCATGACTTTTCACCTTTGGTGCTCATCCAACTCCTTGATGAATGACTCTATTCGTTTACATATTTTTCAAAGAACTCTCACGGGTTCTGCCGCAAAGTGGTATATAGAATTACCACAAGGTTTATTTATCGACTTCAACACCCTAGCTATGGATATCCTCACCCACTACCAGTTACCGATTCATTATGAAATGGGGACCGAGATTTTGAGTTCTTTCAAACAAAACAAAGCCACTCATAGATCCGATCACATTCATGAGTGGCGACGGAGACAACGTCTCATCAAACTTGAACTTCCCGATTAGTTGCTGGCCGAGTGGTTCACAAAATCATTTGTGAACAACATCGCTTGTGATGTCTCCATGGGTGGAGTTGTCATGGAAGAATAGGCCATAAGTCGTGCTCAATATCTTGACCTCGTTTACTCACAAACGGGTACTCTTTATGACTTACTCCCTGATGCACCTTGTCCTTCCACTTCCGCCACCTCAACTCCCCCAACTGCTTCTCATGAAACCGACGGTGTGATTGGCACTTTCCATGCCCAACCACATTCTACCTTGAGCAACAACCCCAAACCTGCTTCTTCTAATGTTCAAAATGCTCCGTCTCCTACCCCTCCCACTGGCAAGACTTATGAGGTAAATGCTATTCAATCTACCCCAGCTGGTAAAAATAAATCCAGAAAGGGAAAGGGTAAGAATAAGGAGGAAAAAAATACTTCTCAAGTAGAGAGAACCAAAACCCCACCTGTTGATGATAGGGATAAGCGCAAACCCTGATACCCTTGTCTTATCTATGGTGATGATCACTACACGAAGGATTGTCCACGACACACCGAGGTTACTAAGTTCCTTCAAGGGGCTCCAAAACCACCCACTCCAGCCATTTTGTCCCAACCCTTCCCCTCTCAACAACAGGCCAAATTGGTCATTAATGACCAACCTTACCCTTCTACTATGTCCTATGTATTGATGTGTACTAGTGATTCAAAGAAGAATGACATTGCGCTCACCACTTGAGCCAAAGATTATTCTCCCTCTAAGGAAAAGGTTGATGATCTGCCTCCTTCATTGGTACAATCCTCTCTCATGACTCCACCTACCAACGATCCTCTTCATCTCAAACGATCGAGCCTTGACATAGTTCTTCGACCCCCTCCAAAGGGCGTCATTCGGAAATCAGTTTTCAATCCTCATACTTGTGCTGCCTAGAACTACAACATTGTTGAAGATCTGGCCCAAGCACCTTCTGCAATGTCAGCCCTCGAAGTCCTTCAAAGTTTTCCCACACAACGGAAGGCACTGTTGAAATCTATCGGTGGAATTGACCCAACGGAAAAAAATTTAATAATTTTTGACTTGGAAGATCACATTCCAAGGTTACCCCCTCAACTCACGTTCCAAATCCAAGTGATTGTCTCCGAAAAAAACATTTGTAGAACCATTATCAACAAGGGTGCCTCGACGTGTGTCATGTCTATTACCTGCTGGAAAGCCATCGACTCTCCCTCTTTGGATGAATCCCATAACACACTCAAAGCCTTCAATGGCTCTAATCATGCTAGAAGGAAAAACAGTCCAAGTCGAAGTGGAAGTCTTTGACGCTCCTCTCGATTACAGTCTTCTGCTTGGTCGTAGCTGGATTGATTCCATGCACGCAGTTGTGTCAACTCTTTTTCATGTTGCATGTTTCCCACATCAAGGAAAGGTCATTACCATCGACCAATTAGCCTTCTTTAACTCGGATACGTGTACTGGCAACATATCGTTCAACGCCAAAACCCCACTGGGTTATGAGAATGTCTGTGTAGGTCTTATTAAAGACTCTTCGTTGATGGGTACTTTCCCCATTCCAGCACTTGATGTTCCACACTCATCTATCACTTCAATAAACATGGTCTCCACCTCGATTCATGGAACCCATGTGTCTCATGACCCATGGATGGTACCTGACCCTGGCGATCATCTTCGCTACGGCGATGAAATGCCTTTATGTCCGGTCGAATCCTCCTATCAGGCCATTCAATCGGAAACCCCTTCTACCCTCTCTCTTGGTGAATTATCTCCACATCCTTTCCGCATCATCTTTCCCACCGACGAGATGATTATGTATGTCATGGAAGACACCCCTTGGAATGATGGAAATCACTGTTCCATCCTCTTCTTGGAACAATGCACCATCGAGAGCTGCCAACGGATCTCGACCCCGTCGACCGTTGTCGTCATTTCAACCGTTCCCGAGTCCAAACATGATGTGTTTTTTGAGGAGAACTCAAGAAATATCTCACCCACTATTCCGCTTCGTGTTCCCTTGATGAAATCATCACCTATAAGTCACTTTTTAAAGAGTTTTGTGACGTCTTCGCCTAGAGCTATGACGAAATACTGGGTATCAACCCCGACATTGTGATACATGAGATCAAGACATACCCAGACGCTAAACCTGTCTGGCAACGCCTTCGTCCAGTTCACCCACGTAAAGCGGCCACTATCAAGCTTGAAGTCAAGAAACTTCTCAAAGATGGCTTTATTTACCCGGTGTCCCTCACTTACTGGGTTTCCAATCTTGTCCCGATCGAAAAGAAACAAGGCACAATCCACGTATAGGTTGATTATAGGGATATCAACAAATCTTGTCCTAAAGAAAACTTTCCTACCCCCTTCGTCGATCAGATTGTCGACGATTGCACCGGGAGTGAAATCTTCTCTTTGATGGATGGATTCTCCAGATATAATCAAATCAATATTGTTCCCGAGGATCAACACAAAACCACTTTCATTTGTCCTTGGGGCGCTTTCGCCTATTGGAAATTCCCTTTCGATCTAAAGAATGCTGGCGCAACTTTTCAACGCGCTATGTCTTATGCCTTCCATGATATCAAGCACATCGTGAAACCATATCTTGATGACTTACCCACTCATTCCATGCATCGATTCGATCATCCAATCCACCTCTGAGCCATTTTCATCTGTTGTCGATTTTACCATATATGCTTGAATCCTCACAAATGTGTTTTCTACGTAGAATTCGACCACCTTCTAGGATTTATTGTTTCACGTCAAGGGATTAGTGTAGATTCTTTAAAGGTCGAGGCAATTGTCAATCTCCCTCCTCCTTCTACACTTCGCCAGTTACAAATTTTGCAAGGGAAAGCAAACTTTCTTCATCGTTTCATCCCAAACTACGACGAGATAACTCTTGGATTTACGCGATTGCTCAAAAAGGGGTTTGAGTTCATATGGGATACCATCGCAAACAAATCCTTCGAAGCTTTGAAACTATCCTTGACACGTGCTCCGCTTCTCTTCCTCCCCCGATTACAGTCGCGATTATTTCCTATACCTCGCAGCCTCGGATCACACCATCGCTATGGTTCTCATCCAAGAGGATGATTCTCATGATGAACATGTTATCTATTACTTGAGTCAAAGTATAACGCCTACCGAAACCAAATATTTACATGTCAAAAAACTGGCCTTGGCATCCATCCAAGAATTTCAACACTTCCGGCACTATATCCTCTCTCGCAAGACTACGGTAATTTCTAACTGCAACCCTATGCAACACATTCTCATGTGTTAATTGCTAGGGGGGAAATACTCCAAATGGATCGTGATACTCCAGGAGTTTGACTTGGGATTCGAATGAGCCAAGTCCAAGAAGTCCTTAGTGTTTTCCGAGTTGATATGTGACTTTCCCTACTCTGCAATGGAAAATGTAGTAGCCGATTCATTACCTAATGAATTCCTTTTCCTAATTAGTTCTGATGATCTTTGGTATGGAGATATCATCATATATCTCCAAACCCAAACTTTCTGGCCCAATTTTTCCAATACTGATCGACGTCGAATACGCTACCAAGCTCGTCAATATATTATCCTCGGGGATACTCTTTATCATCATGGGATTGACTCAGTTTTTCGATGCTGTTTCACGTTTGACGAAGCCGAGAAAGCCTTAAATGACTACCATTCTGGAGCCTGTGGTGGTCATATGTCCGAGTATGCTACTGCCCAGAAGATCTTATGAGCAGGGTATTTTTGGCCCTCTTTATTTAATGATTGCATAATCTCCATCGAAAAATGCCACGCTTGCCAGACCTATAATCATAAGATATGGTCACACCCCGCTCCTCTTCACCCTATGGTATCCATTGGTCCCTTTGCGAAATGGGGCATCGATTTCATGACATGTCACCCCCACTCGGCCGGGGGGCATGGATACAGTATTGTAGCCGTAGATTATTTTACGAAATGGGCTAAGGCGATGCCTACATTTGACAGTACTAGAAAGACCGCAGCATTATTCATTTTCAATCACATCATAGCTCATTTTGGTGTTCCTCAGGCTATTGTCACCAATCAGGGTAGTCACTTTAGAAACTTCATGATGTTCGAAATCACTGAAAAGTTGGGTCTTCGCCATGAAAACTCAACGCCCTATTACCCAGAAGCCAACAGCCAAGTCGAAGTGATTAACAAAGTTCTCATAACCATGCTTCGACGAATGATAGGGATTCACAAAACAAGTTGGCACACAATGTTATTTTCAACATTGTGGGCTTACCAGACGTCTGTTAAGTCTGCTACTAGGTTTACACCTTTCTGGTTAGTCTATGGTTTAGAAGCCATTCTCCCGATTGAATGCAGAATACCCTCTTTAAAACTAGCCATAGAACTCCTACCAAACACTTCTGCAGAAGAAGAACATCTATTGTATCTCATGTGATTAGATGAAACTCAACGCGATGCTACCCTAGTGATAGAAGCCTAGAAGAAACGTGTCAAGGCCCAATACGACAAACATGTCAAGCCTCGCATTTTCTCCGAAGGAGATCTTGTTCTCCTCTATGAACAAGATCGAGATATGCTAGGAGCTAGAAAATTCAAAGCCATGTGGTGAGGTCCGTATATCGTTAGACGAGTCTTGGATAAAGGAGCTTACGAGTTAGTAGATTATGATGGTATCCCTTTGAGTGAACCTAGAAATGGGTTGTACTTAAAGAAGTACTATGCATAAGATCACCTGTGCACGAGTACTTGTATTTTTATTGTATCATACTTCTTGTGTGTTACTGTAGTTTGTTTTTTCATTATCTGGTCTCTGCCCTTATGTGACGTTGTGTTTGATTTCCAAATGTTGGAGTCTTCGCTACCCCACATTGGCTTCGCTGATGGCGTTAGTCATATTACTCAGAACCTTGCTTCCGCTACATGGGTAATTTACGCCCCTACAAACGAACTTATCACTCTACGAGGTGTGTGCCTTGGCCATGCAACCAACAATGTTGCAAAGTATAGCGTCATTATTGAATTATTGATTGATGCTATATCGCTTGGTATTTGTCGCTTGGTTGTGCGACTCAATTCCCATCTCGTAGTACTATAGTTAAGTAATGTCTATGCTATTCGAAGTCCTATTTTGTTATGGATATATTTGTGAATTCACCTCTTGGAATGTTATTTTGATTATATTGAATATCAACATATTCCTAGATGTCTAAATACATTAACTGATGCATTATCTAACTATGTATTAGACAGACATTTGGGTCATTTATAAATCAATCACATCACAAGTATCACACAACACAAGATAAGCCGGTAGAAGCCATATGCATATATAATGATCAAAAGTTTTTTACAAAAACGTTTTGTTCGAGGACCAAAATTTCAAAATCTGAAGCTCATAGCTTCTACAAAGTGACGTCATGGATGATGTTCATGGTAACACATGACTGCCCAGGTAACCCTATGAAGTAGTCGGCCAACAGACTTTGACACCCCCACTGTATGACGCTGATAACTTCGTGGAACCTCTCCAAGAGGCATGTTTGGAATGTCTGCAGTCAAACCCTCTAAGTTTTGTTCCACTGCTTCATAATCTTCAGCATCCCATCGTGGCATTGGAGCTGCCTCTCCTTGTCGCTAGATAGGAGAAGTACCCAAAGGTCGATAAGGGCCCACATCTGTGTCATCAAAAAGACTTTTTGTAATTAGACCATGGACAAACATAAAAAACATTTGCATATGATAAAATTCACAAAAACATTTAAAAAGTAAAAAATGTGTGCTTCTTACCAAGATCTCCCCACTGAGCACCCTCGGTCAGGGCCAACTCCGGATCTCCTAGGAAGTCTGACCTGGCATAGGCATAATCATCAACCATCAGCATCTGTGGTCGCAACTAGTCAAAGAAGGAATCATTGTATTTGATGATTGGTCCAGCTACATGCTTGGCCATGAGGTTACACCACCTTAGAATTCTTGGATCCTCTGGAGCCGGTAAACCCCACTCAACCTGCAACCTCAGCAAGGGAACCCTCTCAAGAAATAAGGACACCAATAATGACCCGTACCCGAATTGCTTCAGGTTGCCTCTCCTGCATTTGGTCAACTACCTCTTCACGCTATGAAGGATTGCGTCTGCCTAGTTAAAGACCCGAGGCTCAGTACACTCTATGGGATACTGAAAGTATCTCTGGAGAGCCATGTGTGGAGAAGCTCTCCCAGCCATACGAGAAATGGTAAACAAAATACTGTGAAGGATCAAATCCTGCACCCCCCAAATGGCCACTTTTCCTTTGCTCCTTTCTGCCTCTGGAACATAGTACAAATGACAGTATTCACTCATAGGAAGCTCACCACCTCGGCTACCAGTCAAGCTAGCATGGTACCCACACCATGATAGTCCTATCAAGAAGTAAACATCCTCGATATCCAAGGACAATGTGTGGACCCCTACGTGGAATACTTGTTGGTCCACGTCCCACATATGAACAAGGTAGTCCAATAGTCTGACTTGGGCCCTCATGCCTGAGATCCGAAAGAATTTTAGGAGACCACGGTCTTGCAAAGTGGAAACAGTGCCTGAGTTATTTTCGACAATAGAATAATCTTCTTCATGCTCTCTTTCACGCCATTCCATAACCATGGTGATAGGCAAATGCCTGCATAAGACACATAAGAAGAAGGTCAACAACTCTCTTCAAGATTTGGTACATTTTTCATTCAGAAAACTTTAAAAAACTTTTCACTTTGAGGTTCTCGCAGGTGCCCCTTGGGCACAGTGTGAGGTTCTCGCAGGTGCCTTTGGGGTCACCTGTGAGAATGATGCATTCTCGCAGTTCCCATGTGGCTGGCCTACAAGAATGCCTTAGCGCAAAATTGAGCCCTAAAACAAGCTTAAAAACATGAAATTTACCAATGAAAATTAAAAATTGAACCATGAAAAGATAGAAGACAAGGAGCTTACCTCACTGTCGAAGATAGTTCACCGAATGGATGTTCGTACCTTCCACAATCGAGCGTCGAAATTCAAGGGCAAAAGAGGGGTTTTGGGTTAAAATATTGGCAAAGTTACAATGACTACGGTAAAAAGAACTTTTACCCACTTATATTTACTTTTACCATTTTTGTTGGTTTTTATAATTGTTTTATTTATCAAACCTAATGCCTAATACCCTTATGAGTGTGACTTTTTGCAGACATAATGACTTCGATGTCCATGCACAGGAATACAAATTTCTCTCTTTTTCATCGCATGTTTGGATTGTTTTTTATCATTTTTTTCACAAAACTTCGAGCTTGGTCTTTGTCCGTTCTCACGCTCGCAAATACATGAGAACATGATCGAGCACACTTTTATCATTTTTTCAGGCTTAACAAGGTTATATGAAAAAGGAACCCCCTAGAGTCCTCTTTAAGCTCTTTTCAGACTCTCTAAACATGAAAAGATTGTCGAGCGACCTTGCTATTTTCACGCTCATTAAAGTTGGATCCTAACTGCCATAGATTATTTCACCAAGTGGATAGAGGCTATCCCCACAAGGAATGCTTCTCATAAGGTGATCATTGGTTTTCTGGAGGATATTATAGTAATTTTTGGTTTCCCTACCAGAATCATCACTGATAATGTTGCATACTTCAAGGCTGAACCATTGATCAAGTTTTGCGATAAATTCAGAATTGAATTGATTCACTCTACCCCTACTATCCGCAAGGCAATGGGTTAGCAGATTCCTCTAACAAAATCCTGATAAATATCATCAAAAGACTGTTAGAATATAACAAGAAAGCATGGGATTAAAAGCTCAAATTCGCTCTGTGGGGTGATAGAGTGACAACAAAGAGGTCCTTGGGTGTCTCTCCTTTCCAACTTGTATATGGAACTGAAGCAATCTTTCCTCCCCATCTCACCATGCCAGTGGCGAAATTCTTTCTAGATTGGCAAGAAAATCCTAATGACATGATCAGAAGGATACATATGTTGGTAGAAATGCAACATAATAGAAAGAAAGTGATGGCCAGTTCACATGACCGGTAGCAGAAAATCAAGCAGGCCTTTGACAGGAAGAGCAAAAAAGAAGATTTCCAGCTAGGAGATCTAGTGCTCAAATGGGATGCACCCAGACAGGACAAGGGAAAGCATGGTATATTCGAATCCCTTTGGATCGGTCCCTTCAAGGTTTCTGAGGTATCACAAAACAACACTTATTGGTTGCAGAATTTGGAGGGTGATGAATTTTTTAGGGGCCCAGTGAATGGGCACTTCCTGGAATTTTTTTTTGGTTAAAACTACAGTCAACATCCTACCACTGTAAATACCATTTATGTTTTATGTTTATTTTGTTTTAATAGGATAATACATAACCCAAAGCAAAGACATTGGAGTTGTGTGTTTTTGGTAGATCGGAGGGAGCATGCCATCCCCTGTGGAGCCAATGTTAACACATAATCTTATCAAAGCCTTAGGAGTTAGTGGTTTCTTCTTAGGATTGTAATTTTACCTGTTTCATCTCTTTTGCAAACCCGATCGTAGGTTTTCCTTTCAGATTGTAGTTTTCTTCTGTTTTCCCTCACCGATTTTATTTGCCTGTTTTCCTTATCATCTTGCCTGAGAAATGTAGACCATAAGCTTCTTTGTTTTCTCTAAGGTTGATTGCTTCTCTCTTTATCTCTGTCATTGAACCTTTGTGACCTGAACCCTCAAACAGTCATCCAAGTAATTTTTTCAAAGTCACAGTCATGAGCACCAAGCGCAACACTTAAATAAGTCTAATATAAATTCAGATCCAATGAGTGAGCAAGATTAGCTTTCAACAACAAGGATCCTTCAAGAAGATCAGATTGACAACCATCGGGTGATCGGGACCATACAGTTGCATGAAGAGTATCATTAGGCAACATGGTGAAATCATGATGCCTTCCTAGTCGTTGATCCCGGGAAGGACACATGGTAAAAGATCAGCGTAGTTACGATTTCACGAGGCAGAAAGGTCAAAGAGAAAAGTCGTGAGGACTTGCAAAATGTTACGTCGCAAAGTAATCCATGCCATCCACTCCAGCAGGACGCATGGCGCAAGATCCGAACCACAGGGAAAGTATTTCAGGAAATATGTGGTGAGAAGTGATGATGGCCCGAGGTCTCAAAATGCCAACATGATCTAGGCCATCCATTGCTCTGAGACACATGTCACCCAATTCGAGCGATTGTGATTTCACGACTTAGAAATTTCATCCTAGAGCATAGTACGAATTCACGAAATGTGAAATCTCGACGCGCCCTAAAGTCAGGCCCACGATCACGACTCACAATCATATGAAAGAAGGGCCATAAATAAAAGGGAAAGTGTTTGTCGAGCAATGAGCAAATGATACTGTTCAAGGAAGTGATGGTGGCTATCAAGTTTGAAGAAGATCCGACCATCGATCTAGATAGGTCATTTTTCAAGATCGAGCTTCGAGATTTTTGAAATCAAGGGGAGTGAAAACTCCTGAAATAAGAGATCTTGAGATTTCATGTGGGGTAAGCATGAGGTCATCACTTGAGGTCACTTGGGGCAATGAAAAGGAGTTGCGCTAAGGATCAAAGCTCCCAAGTTGGTCACAGAAAAGATTTGCGTGGCCTTGAGGCATGAGAATTGACTCAAATGAGTTATAAGCTCGCCTAGAGAATTTATGGGTGTTAGGTTTCATCCTGATCCCAATGAAGGTAGGTAATGAAGTTGGGGAAGGTGGTTGAAACCGCATTTCACCACATAAATGGAAAGCATGGAAAATCTAGCCATGGTGGGCAGACTGTCAACCGAAAGTTCCCTATCATGGATTTCTGGTGAAGCCCATACCAATCTGATATTGCATCTGACAGAAGGATGAAAGTGAAATCCGAAAGAATAAGATGTAGACGCCAAGCCTTGAATGCAATGACCAAAGTGTGCTTCTGAAGGGAGCTAGTTGTTTGAGTATAAATACTTAGTTTTGATATTTTGTTAGGGTTGATGGTAGAGAAAATCTCCCATATTGTAAAGTTTTAGTAAAGCCTCCAACTTCTAGTTATGTATCTATATTTGAGACTTCCTTTTTAATGATAGTCAACTTCCTTGCTCCATGTTGTTTGCCTCTGATACTGAAAGAGTTCATTATTGACTGATTCACTTGAATTATTGTGACCGAATTATGATGAAAATTTGATTACAGTGTTGTTATAATTCCTTCCAATTTCTTTGAGATTTAAATTCGAGAAGTTCTCGCTTTTAAATTGTTCCTCCTTGGGCTGTTGAAAGACCTAATGTTCGCAATAGACCTCTATGGTCTTCTCACTAAATTCTTCCCTCTACTCACCCTTACTACAACCTATTAACTGATGTTAAACTAAGACGTCACCTGCTTGTGAATATCAGTCCAGTTCCCTGAGCTAAGATGATATTTTCCCGAGTCTATGCCCATTTGACCCTTTATAACCAACCTGTGACATAAAACTCGGATGGGTATTAGGCTTACCTCTGCCACAATCGAGAGGTGACTTCCGGGAGCTAACACCTTGTATTCTTGCATTTTTCACTGTGACGAAGATATCCTGGAGGGACTCACTACCCCCGATTGCCCATGGAATGTGCTCCATCATCGAGCACCTTTTGTTTCACATGAGGCCTTTCACCCTCCTATCCAAGCCTCCATGTGCGCAATCAAAACCTAGGATTTTATTCTTTCGGGGCATACAGATTGGTTCAACAACCCTATCCCTTCCCCGGATGCTTTTGAAGAATTAAACATGGCCAACATCTCCCCCACTATCAAAATTGACATTTACATTAAACCGAGAATCATATAAGAAATCACAATTGGTGCCACACGCTCCTTTGAAGAACTCATTTCTTACAAATCTCTCTTTCAGGAATACCAGGATAGTTTTTCCTGGTCATATACGAAGATTCTCATCCTCTATCCTTCTATAGTAGAACATCAAATTGACACTTGGCCAGATGTAGCCCATGTTCATCAAAAGAAACACCCCCTTAACCCATCCAAAGTTGCGGTTATCAAGGATGAAATTGACAAGATACATGCTATCGGGTTCATTTACCCCATTGTGTACACTTCATGGGTCTCCAACCCTGTCCCCGTTAACAAAAAACAAGGCATTATTCACATCTACACATACTTTCACAATCTCAGCCACACTTGTCCCAAAGTAAATTTTCCAACCCCTTTCATTGACCAAATCATCGATGACTGTGTCGTCCATGAGGCACTGTCCTTTATGGATGGGTTCTCTCGCTACAATCAAATCCAAATACATCCAGTAGATCAATATAAAACCACATTTACTACCCCTTGGGGTACCTTTTCTTATTGCGTCATGCTACGTTTCAATGAGCCATGACCTATGTTTTTCATTATCTTTCTCACATCATCATGCTTATTTTGATGACCTCATTGTTCGGTCTAAAAAGTGAACCCAACATCTAGATGACTTACGCATCGTTTTCCAATGATGTCGCGAATACAATATCTGCTTGAACCCCCTCAAGTGTGTCTTTTGCATCACCATCAGGTGCCTCCTTAGGTTCATTGTCTCCCAACATGGCATCATCATGGACCCCCTCAAGGTTCAATCTATCACATAAATTCCACCACCAAGGAATTTACGCCAACTGCAAAGCCTACAAGGAAAAGAAAACTTTCTATGTCGCTTTGTCCTAGACTACGCCACTCGTGCACATGGTTTTCTCCACTTATTCAGTCATGATATCCCATTTCGATGGGATGAATATGATCAAGAAACATTTGAGGATTTAAAAGTCACCCTATCCAATTTCACTTTGATTATTCTCCCAGACTATGATCATGATTACATCCTCTACTTATCAGCCTTAGCTATCTCAGTAGCAGGAGTCCTTGTCAAACTAGGGGATGATGGGCATGAACATGTCATTTACTACATTAGTACAAACCTTTCAAGGCCACCCTTGAAGTATAATCATGATGAGAAACTATCCTTAGCAGTTCTCCTCGTAGTCCAAAAACTGCGACATTACATTCTGCTTCAAACTACTAAGGTCATAGTAGATTCCAACCCCATGCTGTACTTGCTTAGTCAAAGGCAGATTAATGGAAAATTTTCCCGATGGATCGTTATCCTACATGAATATGATCTAGATTTATCTACTCTCAAAATCAAGAAATATCTAGTTCTAGCCGAACTCATTACGAGTTTTCCCTTGGACGCCAGAGCTTCCCCCATAATTGAGGATTTCCCCAATGAACACCTCTTCTTCATCCCCTCCGATGACCCCTAGTACGATGACCTCCTTGTCTACCTTCATACATAGAATTTTGGGTCTCATCTCTCTCGTGATGATCATCGATGCATTCAACATCAAGCTGGACCTCCTCATCAAAGATATTATTTATCTACGTGGGTTTGATACCATTCTTCGATGATGTCTTACCATCGACGAAGTTTACAGAGTCCTGAATGATTTCCACAGTGACGCTTGTGGTGGTCACCTCTTAGGTATGTCCACTGCCCAAAAAATCATTTGAGTAGGGTAATTTGGGCCCACTTTGTTTCATGACTGCATCCACGCTGTCAAGTGATGTGACAAATGCCAACTTTATGAAAACAATGCATGAGTGCCACCAACTCTTCTACATCTAGTCATCATAGCTGACCCCTTCTGTAAATGGGGCATAGACTTCATGACTTTCCATCCTCCATCCTCTGATGGATACAATTACATTTTCGTGGTAGTATATTACTTTACCAAGTGGGCCGAATCCATGCCCACATTTAACAACACTGCTGACACAACAACACATTTTTTCTTCAACCATGTCATTACCTAGTTCAGAGTCCCACCACAGTCAGTATTCAATCATGGTAAACACTTTGAGAATGAAATATTTGTAGAAATATCCTCAAATTTATTCATCACCCATGCGTTCACCCCCCTGTACTACCCTCAATCCAACGATCAAGTTGAGGTGGTCAATAAAGTTCTCAAAACCATGCTACAACGTACCTTCAATAGACATAAGACCAACTGGAATCATGTGTTGTTTTCTGCTTTATGGGATTATCCTACAACAGTCAAAACTGCCACTGGTTTTACACCATTCCAACTCATCCATTGGATTGAATCCACCCTCCCTATAAAGTGTGAAATCCCCACATTATGCGCTTCCATTAAGATATTACTTGACACTGCTCTAATGGAGAAATGCCTAGTGACCTTGGAGTCTCTTGAAGAAGATCATCGATCTTCATTACAACACAATGAGGCAGCTAAAAAATGGATCAAATCCACCTTCGATCACCATGTGAACCTTCGCTCATTTAACAAAAGTGATCTTGTGTTATCCTATGATATCACCCATGACAATCTCGACCATGGGAAATTCGAGTCATTATGGCATGGACCCTTCATCGTCAAACATTTCCTCACTAAAGGAACCTACATCTTATCCTCTATTTCTGTAGGAAAATCTTCCTGTGGACAGGTAGATCACCTCTAAGAGCTTGACCCTAACTCTATACAAAAAATGCTTAATGTGGACACTGACTTCCTTTCAAATCTATCTAAGCTAACACATGGGAAGGAAGGATAACAAAAGTACCTTTTTATTGACGTTTGTCCCTCCACGCTCCTAGTTGTTCTTCGATCCTTTTCTTCTCACTGGATCCTGTAGAAAAACAAGATATGACCACTTCTTACTCTATTGATATTAGCTTGAAAACAAATCTATCAATTAATGATAAGTTCATGTGACATTATACACAAACTAGAAAGAAACAGGCCAAGCGTGTCATATTGATGAGAATAACGACAGCAGTACTTACAATCGTAGATGCGAATGCGATAGATTTGTCGATTCCTCTTCGTCTAACCCTTGCCTGAAAGATCCAAAACCTGGATAGCAGCGTCTTCACTGATCACTCTCCTTTGGCTGACTGTGTGTTTTCTTCAAGATCATAAGTTTCATACCAGCAGTTCTTCCCCCTTTTCCACCACTCTCCTTTGGCTGACTGTGTGTTTTCTTCAAGATCATAAGTTTCATACCAGCAGTTCTTCCCCCTTTTCCACCATCATAGAGCCTGCTTATATAGGTTAAGAGGAGCTTAACCTCTTGATTTATCTTTAGAACAAGTTGGGAACTTCCTCCTTAGATCAGGGATCTCTTGATGAAACCAATAATTTGAACACAACTGCCTCCTAATCTCGAAAGATCCTCTCCTTATTCTCCTCAACTGGCCAACTACTGCCTTAGATTAGGCAGCGCTCCCTTAGAAGGGGCATCAGAGTGTTGTAGCACTTCCTGGTAAGATTTATGGGAGCACTAGCACTTTCAATATGAGTAGTGCTCCTTCAGGGGGGTAGGGGAGCATTATAACGCTCTCTGAAGCCTTGTAGGGGAGCGCCACCGCTTCTAGAGCTGATATAGGGGAGCACTCCCCCTCAAAACCTTTGTTTCAGAGCTCTCTTTAGGTGTTAAGAGTCATTTGAATTCAGTGAACCAGTTCTCCTTCTTCAAATCAAGCATATGAGATGTCCTAAGTGTCTCCTTAGTGTCGTCGACATGGCAGTATGTTCGAACATCATTTGCGACACTTGTGACCAATTTGCGACACTTGCAAAAGTTGTAAGGAAGATGCAACACTTATCCAACTGATTAATTTTGACGTGTAACATCTATAGAAGGCTACCCTCTCAAAGAACCCATCAACGGGTTGTACTTAAAGAAGTTTTACACCTAAGCGTAACCCCCCTACCTTAGGTTTCTCTTTGTACACATTTGTATATTTTTTATTCTTCATTACTTCCACCAGTCCTCAGGTCTGATCTATCATCCATGTTATTAACAAATTCATCATCGATTAGCCTACCACATCGGTTATGCTGAAGGTGACAACCGCTGGACCCAGAATCTCGCGTCGGCCGCTTGGGCGCTCTATACTCCCTCACATGTCCTGCTCCATTCCAATGGCATATGTTTTGGCTTGGCCATAGACAACCAAGCCGAATACGACATCATCATTGGTCTCCTATCCAAGGCCACTAACCACCACATTCATCACCTTATCATTCTATTAGATTCCCAGCTTGTCGTCCCAAAACTCAACAATGTATATCATGTTCTTGATCCTTGCCTCTTTCGTAAATACATGCAAGTTAGACTCCTATCTCACAAATTTGATTCCATCACATATACACATATTCCAAGAACACTTAATCAAGTAGAAAATCACATGGCTAACCTAGTATTAGATTGTCATTTATCACATTAAAACGACATTTTATACATAGCCTCATACATTTGTTACAACACATAGAAAATGAATCATACATAAAAACATAAAGCATAGAGACACGCATGATAAAAAAATATATCCATATATGTATATATATCATGAAGCTCATCAGTGTTTACAAAAAATATACATGTACAATCTCTCGTAGGCCCATGAATCCCCCCACCCCTATGATTACAAATATGGGTATCAAGTACCCTATACAAAAATGGGCTCCCAAGTCCATACATACAAAAATCAGTACTCACAGTGCCCCTAGAGCTCCCCCCCCTAGGTCCTCTGTTGGTCAGAGGCAACCCACCAGCTCGGGGCCCTCTAGGTCTAGGAGGCATGCAACCAGTCATCACTGCCACCCCCACTGTCGCTCGACGGATCAGGGTCTACCACTCTGCTGCTACTACCACACACTGCTCCAAGATGTCCTCGTCCTCAATTTGGGCCCACATGCCCTCAAGCACACCCTATAGAACCCACTCAAAATGTCGGCACAGATCCTCCAACATGACTCTGGCATATTCCTGTGACTCTCTCACTATTCTAGCACCAGCATCATCTTATCTCTGCCTCTTTCCAACCCTTGGCTCTACCAACACTTGTCGAGCTGTCCCCCTGTGAGTTGAGTCCTCGATGACCTGTGCCTCTCATCCTCGGGGTCCCACATCTGCAAAAAAACATCAGATATAGTGTCAGCATCTATATACATATATAATCAATGTTATCTATCAAAATCAGAAAACATAAAACTATAACAGATAGTTCCCTAGTCCCAGTCCTCCCTAAGAGGCAACACCCTATCTGGATCATGGCGGTAGTTCATAACCGCATATGGATACCTCAAAATAACCTATGGCATTTGGCACCACACTCGAGACACTGTGGCTGTGAAACAATGGCCACCCTCCCCACCTCCATGTCGGGCCAACACGTGGGCCCACCGCATCAGTCATGGCTCTCGTCGCCCCGTGGGCTCTAGTAGGATCCTTGAGCGCAACAGAAGCACCCTCTTTAAAAACCAAGCCACCAGAATGGACCCGAAAGAGAAATCACTGGAGTCAACTTGCCGACACTGGTTCAACTGCCCCATCATCTTGGTGTGTATAAGCACACCCCATGCAAATAGGTCCCCATCCAGAACCTACTCCACTACCCTCAGCTGACCACCAATGATCCGCTAAGTACCCAAGGATCCGTAGATCCTCACCACCATTGCTATGATGCACTGAATCAGTAAGTCATTGATGGCCTCGATGCAGACGACTGAACCCAACATAGGGTTCAAACCAGTACAGTGGCGAGTCACCATGGTCTCCACCCGATCATCCTCGAGCAAATGGGGCTCAACAAGCAGGGCCATCCCACAGAATGGGAGACTTGACAGGAAATATACATCCTCTGTAGTAGAGAATGTTAGTTTCTTCCCTATAACTATGAAGCATTGTAGCTTAGTTCTCCACATCCCGATCAAGTACTGAAGAAGGAATGCCTGCTACCATATCAAGGGGTAGTCAAATAACTTGAGCAACCCGTAGGCTGCTAATTGTCTCTGCATGCCCAACTTCTCTCTCGCCGCCTCCCATAACCGGTCCGAGTCATGCTCTCTCCGGTGAACCAACATGGTGTTGTATACTCTATTGATCACCTGTGTCCAAGCATAAACATTTGATCAACCTAATCATCCAACAAAAAACATAAAAATATCAAAAGTTACAAACCCTTAGGCTTTCCCACAGTGCATGACTTTCATCTAGACAAGTGCGCACATGAGTGCACCTGTTCTTTTCACAACTGTGCACTAATGAACAACTTTCTGAGAAACAATCGTTCCTAAGTGCGCAACTAGTAGTCAGATAGGTGCACATCTCATGCGTGCCTATGTGCCCAACCATCACAGCCACATGCACGGTTGTGCCCAGTACAACCACACATTATGTGTGGGAAATATATTTATACCCATGCACATATTCATGGGTATTCCTCCTTTTCTTGAGCATTGGTGGGCCCTTACCATTAAAACCCCTTGTACGGCCCTTTGTACAAACCCTACCTACAAAATAGGAAATTCACCAAATGTAGGATGTTAGGACTACTAATCTATCTCTCGCCACTCCCAAATCAGTAGCCCTCACACTCCCACAATCTCAAAATCTCCTCACAACTATATCGTCAACTCAACAATAGTGACAGGTACAAATGAGGTGGCATTGTGGGCCCACCAGCCATATATAGCCCTTTTTTCCCAACTTCCACACTCTATTACAGGAGCCTATAGCCTCCATTTTCTGATCCGTTCTCAGCCACGGGGTCTTGATATCGCCATCTACACATTCACATTCCCCGGGTCATCATTTTCACTTAGCCCCGGAGGACCATTTTTCTCACGTTACGTTCAGGTACGCATGCTCACTTTCAATTTTTATCAAATAGTTGCTATATGTTCTTTATCATCAAATATTGTTCACGTCAGGTATTTGGTTTTCATGCGTGCAGGTACTCGTTCCTTAATCTTACAACCCCTTCAAGTATATGTTCGACATTAGCATGTAATTATTCCCTCTGTAAATCAATTTCATATCCCAGTCACACCCTTTGACATTTACCTTTAGGGTCCTTACATCTGGCTCTGCAGTACCTTTACCTCTGCCACATTTGGGTAATTTCAACTAGTAGCACCCTCCCTCACATTTTTTGTCCCATTCATAGCTCCCCTTAGAGACTTGACACTCATGCTGATTTAACCCCCTAGGGATGGGAGTCTCAATAGTCTTATTCACTTTCGAGAATGAATCCCATACTTCTTCTCATGATATTGCTAACCTTCCCAATGGACTCATAGGTCATATCATCTCGGTTCTATTGACTGCATCTCCACAATATCATTATCCCTCCATCTCATCCACCATCAGTTTTCCCATCTGCATATTGTCCTTCATCCATTCACCTAATACAGAAACCCACCCATGGGGCCCCCACCCTCCACTAGTTCTCTTTCAAAAATTTTTGCCCTAATAGGCCAAGCCATCTTTCACTGGGGCACCCTTTTCTGTATCTGTATACTCAACCCAAATTATTCTTTATTTCTTCGGTAATTGTAAAAATCCCTTGTTTTCAGCATATACATAGTTGTTTTTTTATCATCCTTAATGGGCTTCTTTTTCCTGGAAAATAAACCCATGTTGCCCTTGGTTGGGGCATCCACCCTTTTGTTCACATTGACATCATTCACAAACCCTGAGAATCCAAATTCCATATACCCATGATCTCTGATTTTTTCCACTTTGTTAGCCTATGGCGTAGTTTAACCTCATATCTAGTCATCCCCCTGACACTAGATCCAATTTCAAGGTTGTTGCTAGTCATCCTTCAAAATTCCCCAACCAAGGGTAGTCTTGAGTCCCATAGCATCTTGAACTTGTTCATGTTACTCATTAGTACTTGATATCATCTATTTCTCAGTGGATTTCACAAATCCATTTGCTTATTGGAGTCGTGCCTCCCTTTTCGTTGACATCGGCACAATTTCCAAAAGGGTGGCAATATCTTGAATCTCATTACCTTTACAATGAGGAGTCTCAGACGACACAGAGAGAATCACCATTGCTCTCTGTTTCCATTCACCCCCATAACATTCAACCTAAAAAAACTCTCATGTTATGGTGGGTCTTACTATGTGACTATTGCAGTTGTTTCATACCAACTAAAGACCTTTGAATTTGTTAGGCCATCAATTCCTACGAGTCATCGAAAATTCTTACAATCATCCTTGCCTCACTTCAAAGTCTGTTCACCATTAAGAACTTCCATCAACTGTTATCAACCACCCTCGAGGGGGCTGCAATTATCTACATTAACATCCATCTTTAGTTACATCCTCACATTTTGGTTTCATGACACGAGCATGGGGCATGCCCACCTTGTTTGTACACAAATTTTATTTTTTCTCCCTAGAGAAAGGTTTGGGTCCCAAAGTTTTCCCTCTCCCTCTGGCTGATCGCTCTTGCATTTCCTCTCTTCACTCTTCCTTACAATGGCACTCTCAACAAAAGAAACATTAATGTATTTTGACTATACATATGCTCCTAACCTCACACATCAGGGGGCATATTTTATCACTGAAAAATTGTCCACAACATTACACACAATGGTTGAAGAAACACATCAATGCCAATAACAATTAGTCCACCTACAACACCAAATTCCATCAAAAGGAAAAAAACTATATAACTGGGTCAAAAATCAAAGTGTGCAAATTCACCAAAGGAAGCGCATGCAGAGTGCGCAGTATGCGTGGGCCAACACAACTCTTAGCGTGCACTATGTGTGAAATGCACGACTATATACGATAAAATACATGCACTTCTATGAATGGCACATTTATGGATCTTGGTGGCCCCTAAACCACTTCTAGTCTGACCCCCAACACGATTTGACACTCATATCTGAGCAAAATCTAGCTTGGAGGTTGGTCAAGGGATAGAGGGTGCCCTAAAAGGCCCCTTGTTCACACTATGAACCAATTACATTTTTCCATGAATGGATTCTATAAATAAGAGGCATGGGTGTGCTAAAAAACCAATATCTTGAAGGTATTGTTATGCTGCAAGAATTCTTCTTTGAGAATCCTCTTTACTCTTTGAAGCCTTCAAGCACCATTGCAATAGGCCATTCCACTCACCTCTTGAGGGAATAGGCATTGTTTTTATACACCATTTGTCATTTCTTCCATTGTATGAGGAGAATATATCTCAATTAGGGAACTTAAGAGCCCTCCCAAGGAGGAAGAGCGGATGCATAAGTCCATGCCTTTCTCTAGGGTGTTTTTCCTACTAATATATTGATCGATTGGTAGCAATATGTTGGTCATTGTTTGATTTTCATGGTTCTAAGTTTCTCAAGATTTCTAACATTTATTTCTTAGTTGTTTTTAGTTGTATTTTTTTTTTCATGTGTGATTGGTTTGTCCAACCCACTCACAAACTTTTGTCTTGTTTAGTAGGCTTATCTAAACATGCAAGTGTTGTTGTTTTTCTCACCCAAGTGACAAAACTAACACAACACATGGAAAATTGGATCATTTCCCTTAGCACCGTTAATTCCTCATAGAAAACAAGTAATCATACCAGTGGTCATTACCCCCGACCAAGTTTTTTTTCACACATTAGAAGACCTGATAGATTTTTCCCTCACTAAGATCGAACAACCCCTCAATCTGATCCCCGTAACACCAACTGGTAACTACTCTGATTCAGACGATTTCGAATGCGACGAGGAAAGGTTCAACTTGGATCACTTAGTTTCATAATTGGACAACATGGAGGATAAAAATGACAATAATGAATAGAGGGGAAATCCACCTCCAAATAATCAACCTTGGTTAGCCAAAGATGCTCTGGAAATCCCAAGATGGGTACATAACCTCCCTTGACATCCAGAAAAATTACTTCCCAAGTTCAACCCTGAAACCTCCAGATTTCTTGAAGACCATATTAAGAAGTTCATACTATCTATAAGACTAGTGAACATACAACATGAGGATGTAGTATGTAGACCTTTTGCCTATACCTTTGAGAATTCAGCCTCGACTTGGTATTCTAACTTCAAAGTTGGACGAAGTTTCAAAAATATTTCTTAGACAAATTTGCAGAAGAAACCACCACATGAGCTTTGATGTTTGAACTCTTCACCACCACAATGAGTTCAAAATAGAAGGTTAAAGACTTCAATCAATGGTTTACCACTATCTTGAACAAATTTCAACCCGAAGATAAACCTACTTAGGAGTTGCAAATTGAGGTATATGCTAATGCTCTCCCTGCTTATATTTCCATGTTTATGAAAAGGGCTGCTAAGCATACCCTAGCTGAAAATTTTGAGGAAGACAAAATGATTGAATTCCAAATGAAGGGATGTAAAGAGGGCCAGGTCTCACTAGCTAAGAAGGAAGTTCAGCCTCTGCCAAGGAGAGGACTATTGTTGACTAGACCTTTAGGAAAATAAACAGAACAAGGTCCCTAAAAGGGAAATGGAGACATAGAATACCTACAAAGGATGATAAAGAAACTATCAAATGAAATCATAGACATGAAAAGAAGTTTTGGGGAAGGAAACCAAGGTCAAATGCCCTATAAACCATTTTTCAGGAGAAACCCACCTTTCAAAGTGATTGAACCTCCCCCAACCAACTTAAACATCGACCTGGGTAATGCAGAATCCAAATCTTTTTGTACGTATCATCAAGAGAAACATTCTGAAAGAGACTGTCCCCAATGGGTGCATGCTATGAATTTAATGGCCAATCAGTTCCTAGATGAAGTTTCCCTTACCAAACAATCAAGCAACTCAGCTGTAAACATCGTCGATCAGGAGGAAGTTGAGCCGTCGGAAGAAACAACCATGTTGTTATGGGATCCTAACTTACCAATTCCTCACGATGATGTATTTGAGGTTCAAGAACCACCCACTGAGGTTTTGGCTATGAAAACATGAAGTAAGGGTCAATCGGTCTCAAATGACCTTACCTTTGTCCAATATTCAAGGGTAAAACAAACAACTGGTCACTCAAAAGAACCTTTTGTCTCCCAAATAAATCCTATAAACATCCATACATAGGAGTCAACCAAGCTAGACTACAACATAGAAGAAGTCTTGAAAATTTTGAAGGCTAATGTATCGATCATGGACATGTGTAGAATTCCCCAGCAAAAGGACTTTTTGTTACAATCCTTAAAGGCAATAGAAGCCCCTATAACAAGCACTGACCTAGGGGAGGTTCCAACTTCCACGGATCTAAAGAATAAACCAAATGTGAAAACTTTCTCTATAGATAAAAAAGGAAAGCCTTTTGTCCCATCTTTCCTTTTAATGTTTGAAGTCTTCAACAAAAACCTCCATAATTGTTTAGTTGACTCAGTGGCATCCTCCAATGTCATGCCATTATCTATCTGCAAGAAATTAAATGCATTTCCGCTCAAAAGTGATAAACACGTTATACAACTAAACATAACTTAGGTAAACATTATTGGGGAACCGAAGGATGTCATGATCAGAATGGCTACACACCTGAAATTTGTTTAAGTAATTGACATCATTGTAGTAGATATACCAAAATCTTATGGAATGTTACTTAGTCGAGATTGGTCCAAGAAATTGAATGGATACTTCATCACAGACTGAGCTCACCTCTGGTTTCCATTAAAGGGACATACCAACATGATTAGGATCGATAGGGAGAGGTATCTCAAACATACTATCACTGATTAGAAGCCTTCAATGAACCCTATCGAAATATTTCCCCGTGCTAGGAAACTACTCCTGCTATTCTGATTTCATAAATTTTTCTCCTCTCTCATCTGATGTGCCTCTCACTCAAAACTCTGAAATGTATTTTCAAGTGAATCTACTAGAAGCTGTGGAAAAAAGCCTCTTCTTCCAAGAACCTCTGTTTGAAACCACAGACAAGGTATGAGAAGATGAGGAAATAACTAGGCATGAAAAAGATGATAAATTTTTCTCACAAGTTTGGACATTGTACTTTGATGGGTCTAAATCGCAATAAGGGTCGAGAGCAGGATGTATCCTCATTGACCCAAATGGGAAGTGGAATTTTCTGTCTCGTAGACTAGAATTGGAATGCACTAATAACACTGTTCAGTATGAAATCCTTATTCAGGGACTGAAGAAAGCCATAGACTTAAGCATTAAAGAACTAAAATTTTTTGGGTACTCTTAAATTATCGTCAGGAAAGTAAATAATACTATACATTGCAACTCACCCCACTTGAGGAATTATCAACAGGAGGTGCATAGGCTAATAGAACATTTTGAGTCCTTTAATATTACTGCAGTTCCCGGGACAAAGAATACTCTTGTTGATTCCCTAACTACTGTAGCCTTGAGGCTATCCCCTTTAGAAGACTATGAAGCCTCTAGGTTCACCATGGAACTACTCTATAAACCATCAGTACCCAACAATATTTCTAATTGGAAGGTTTTCGAAGGAGATGAACAGATTGTATATTTTCTAACCAATCAATTTTTTTTAAAGATCTGGCTATTGATGATGAAGTATTCCAAGAACAACTAGAAGAAACTGATTTCCATGAACGAAAGGGAGAAACACACCATTCTAGTAACAAAGCAAGGTTTCACATGATACTGAAAGGGCTATCCAATTTGGAGAACCTTTTCGACGTAAGGGAAATATTTAAAGGGTCAACGAACACAAAGATAGGGAGTTTGTGTCCCATATATGAGACTATAAATATAGGAACCCCCAAAAAGCCTAAGAATATAAATCTAGGCAAAACAGTGTCTAAAGAAGAAAGGAAATCTTATCTCAAACTTTTTAGATAATATCAAGATGTTTTTGCATGGTCCTACTGGGAATTGAAAACTTATGACACTCGCATTATTCAACACACAATCTTGTTAAAATTTGGAGTAAAACCATTTCAAAGGAATCTCAGGAAGTACAATCCATATTTGGATCCCCTCATGTATCAAGATTTAAAGAAATTACTAGATGCTAAGATTATCTTTCAGGTTAGACACTTTGTCTGGGTAGAAAACTTGGTTCCTGTTAGGAAAAAGTCCCGGGAAATACGCCTGTGTGTATATTTTAGAAATCTTAATAGAGAATCAGAAGAGGATAACTATCCAGTCTCACCCATGGAACAACTCTTACAAACTGTGTCTGGTTCTGGAATTTTCTCCCCTCTAGATGATTTTTCAGATTAGAACTAGGTTCTAGTTTCAGAAGAAGACCGATCAAAAACTACCTTTCGAACCAAGTGGGGAATGTTTTCTTATAAACACATGCCTTTTGGGTTGATTAATGTAGGAGTAACCTTCCAAAGGGCCATGGACATAGATTTTCAATGATTTATTAACATATGTGTAGTAGTATACTTGGATGACATGAATGTGTATTCAAAGAAAAAAAAAGATCACATCTAACATCTAACCTAGATTTTCGAAAGGTGTAGGAAGTATGGAATATCTATAAACCCTAAGAAAACTATCTTTGGTGTCGAGGAGGGGAAATTATTAGGTCATATTACATCTCAAGTAGGAATTCGCATAGATCCATAATGAATAATGGCAATATCTCAGCTTCCCTTACCCCACAACAAAAAGGCTATGCAATCCTTCTTCGGGAAAATTAATTTTGTGAGGAAGTTCATGCCCGATTTCATTGAAACTATCAAACCCTTACAAAAAATTATTCGCAAGGCTGTTGATTTTGAGTGGGATGATGAGAGAAAGGATGATTTCAACAATATCAAGATTACAATATCTCAAGCTCCGATGTTGTGAAGTCCCGACTTTAGTAAATATTTTTTCCTCTATACTTTCTCCTCCGACCAATCCTTAGCTGCAGTTTTGACCCAAAAGGATGATGATAACAATGAGGCACCAATATCATTCATGAGCACTAATCTCCAAGGGGCAAAATTGAGTTACCTTTATATAGACAAACAGGCTTATGTCATGTACAAAGAAGTAAAACATTTCAGATCTTACATCCTAAAAAATCACACCAAAGTCATCGTGTCTCGTCCCACAGTACGATCCCTATTCACTCAACACAAGATGGGGGAGAGAAGAGGAAATTGAATGGTAGTTGTGCAAGAATTTGATCTAGATATTAAACCTTCCAAACTAGTGAAGGGACAAGGATTGTGTAAACTGACCGCAAAATCCCAACACCGAATAAATGAAGACCTCGGGTGGGAAAATGAATTATAATTATGTTGTAGTGAAGATTTATACATTCCCCCAGGGAAAGAGTCTTGGTATGGAACAATGTTTTACCTCCCGCATCATGGGAGTTTCCTAGAAAACCTAAAACCTAAGGAAATGAGAGCTCTTAGACTAAAATCTTCACAATATCGCCTCATAAATTCAATACTTTTCCATGTAAATTATGATGGGGTACTCTTGATATGTCTCAAATGTGAAGATGCATAAAATGTTCCGAGGAAGCTCCATGATGGTCTTGAAGGTGGACACTTTGTAAGGAATACCACTGCTCACAAAATATTAAGATCTGGCTATTACTAACTGACTCTATTTAAGGGCGCTCATACATATGCTAGAAACTGTAAAAATTCTCAAATGAGCACGGGGAGAGAGAAGAGAGAAGTTGTACCACTCCAACCAGTGACTGCATCCAGACTATTCGAGCAATGGCAGTTAGACTTCATAGGGAGATTACCCCGAGTTCTTCAAAACAACATAAATACATACCGACTTCCACAGAATATTTTACGAAATGGGCAGAGGCCATCCCTCTGACTCACGTGAATGAAAAGGTTGTAATCCAATTCATAAAAAACAATTGATCATGAGGTTTGGGATGCCCTCCATTCTTGTGTCTGATAATGCAACTTATTTTTCTTTCACTCTATTAACATATTTTTCTCTAGAAAAAGGATTCATAATCAGATACTCTGCAAACTACTATCCGCAAGGAAATGGGGTGGCAGAATCAACCAATAAGAACCTAGTGAGGATATTGAATAAAATAGTTGCATACAATCAGAGGAATTGGCATGGATCACTTCATAATGCCTTATGGGAAGACAAAGTAACACCTAATGGAGCTATAGGGAACTCCCCATACTTTCTGGTATATGCACAAGAAGCCATTCTCCCAAATGGGTTATATCTTCCATCCCTTCAGCTTGCTTAGGGTTCAAGAGGACAACCCTCATTAGTTATTCAATAGAGAATTGATACCCTCCTCATGCTGGAAGAGGAAAAGGAGAAATAAAAATCAAAGTTCGTCTCTCATCAGTAGATACTTAAAATATGGTTGGACAAGCATAAGGCCAAAGGGAAGAATTTTTAGATAGGAGAATTAGTCCTGAAACGGGATAGAGAAAATGAACCTAAGGGAAAACATTTGAAGTTCCAGAGTCTATGGATTGAACCTTTTCAGGTATCCGAAAAAATTGGGGTAGGCACGTATCGGTTGCAAAATCAAAGGGGGGAACCCGACACCCTCTCAGTGAATGGCACTACTTGTTTGCCAAGAAGATTCAAGAGTTAGCCGATTTCCCATCGACATTAGTGAAATATGAGAGGGATAAAAATTGACATGAGCCTTGATAAACCCCTGATAGTTGATGATGGATGCATTTTTTCAAGAGCAGTGAAATATCAAAGCGTTAATTCATTGAAAATTTCTTCATGGACACATCTTCGATCATCGACCTCTGATGCACTTTCGACATCGACAATTTTCGAGGGGGCTAATCTGGGAGCACTTGGTTAAGCTTATCTATGATCGTCGATCCTTGATACTTCTACGACGTCGAAAGGGTAGGATATGTTGTTAAAACGATTAGTTAAGGAAAATTCCTTGATTATGAATAACACGATTAAACGAAGACACCAGTTTCAAGCACCACGTGTCTTTGCCACATAGGCCTTTCGTATAACCGAGTTTCGTCCTGAGTCACCTTTGGTTTCCCTGTGTCCTAGTCACACTTCCGAATCATCTTTCCCACGTCATCTCTATATGGTAATATGGATCGACATAATAGTTGTCTCTAGGAGTTATCAACGAACAATGTTTAAAGAGAATCCCCGACTCTCGATCCACCAATTAGATTAGCGAAACGATGGGATGTTTTCAGCACGAGATATGATCAAATTCTTCAATTTAATAGTCTAGTTAATGTTTCTCTCCACATATGTTTCTACCTCATGCACAGATTGAACAACGAGAATTTTAAGTCACCGATATACCACATTATATCCCGTGCTCGCGCTGCTAACCTACGATTGAATTTAATTTTAAACATAATGAAGATCCGGTGGCAGATTTTGTAGAACCGCACTCATATCCCGAATTGAATAATTGATGCAACAAGGTAAGTGTGATGTTTAAATCACTAAGAAAACTTCTAAAACCTCCATTCTTCACACAAGTTTCCATTTCCAGAGTAGACGAAGAAGTGAAGAGAGTGTCTCAAGAGTTGTGTTTGATTTTTGGACTATCAAAACCAGGTTAAGCTAGAAGAAGAGGTGTGTGTTAAATTTTTATCAGTTCGACGGTCGTAATTTTTTATATATTAGCATTTGATATTTTACATAGTGTCTAACTATGTTCTAGCTACAGGGAAAAATGCCTCCGAGAAATCCAACGACCAGACGCTTGCCGAGGGTACTGAAGTTAAAGGAGGCGGAGATGGGTGAAGATTCTTCTCCCGACACTGCGAGGTAGTTAGAGTATGATCTCATGGTGAAACCAGTCATTAAAAATTCTACCAAGAAAGAATTCATTCAACCCCTGGATTTTGGCGATGCATAAGTGACCATGAGATCTAAAATAATGCTCCCACACTAGGGAGATCTATTCAAAAAAATCAACTGGGAGGATTACCCAAAGTTTATCCCACACAACAACCTGGATGTAAGGGCGCTCAACGACCAAGTTTTCCCGAACATTCGGTGGTCATGATTGCACATGATAGCTTGCCGAACTCCATTTTTCCCATGCATCGAGATCTTGAGTTGGTTAATTGATCACACAGATGTGAAGAAATGCCTGGTCAACGATGAGAATGGAGGGTATGTCAAAGTTTTTCTCCCGACAGAAATCCAGAAGTACTACAAGATTAGGGACTCGGAGGAGCGGCTGAACACAGATTTTGTGGTGAATTTCTATGAATTCCATGACACTAGCCGATTGATGGCCTCATGGTGAAAGGAGGACAAGAAATTTACAAACCCGAGCAATGACCGGTATGGGACAATGAACCTGAGGGAGCCATATATCTACTTGATGGCTCTCATCTATCAATTATACGGGGAAAAGGAACGTGCCAAGTTCTCGAAGGCATGGATGCCCTTGGTGTACATGGTGGCTATTTCGAGGAGTAGTTTCAAATCAGGAGAAATAATCTCTAATCAATTGAGTACCAATGTGTTGCAGGCTCAGATGATGAAAGAGGGAGAAGCACATTCTTTTCACATGGCCTCGTATATGCTAGATGTAATCTGTGAAAGGAATGTCTTCGTTGGTATGAATTTGAGTTGGCATGTTACAGAACTACCTGTTCATGTCTACGTCAACATCTTATGGGAGAACATGTATAAAAAATCTTATGCCCTTATTTGCAATGAATTCATCGCCCGATTTTATTTCATTATATTTGAAAAGGAATTCCCAAGGCTGTCTGTAGTAGCCAAGAAAATGATCTCAAAGGTAGGCCACTGGTATCTAGATGAACACACAACCTATATCAAGGTGTTCAGGGCCACCAGAGCACCACATTTTCTCTTTGTTCACATCCCAGACTAGCTCATCATAGGAGAAATATGTTATCAGAATATCGTGTAGGGATATAACACCACTTTGGTCAATGACAAGAAATGAGAATTTATACCCTACATTTTCCATGTGGGGTTCTATATGGTGAAGGAAAATTCTCAAGATAAACAAGAGGGCTTGAGTCAGCTGGAATATAGGTTCCCGATAGGCTAGTTTTGCAAGAACGACCCTAAAGGCCTTATCCTCCAAAACAATTCACAAGTCTCTTCCTGTTGGCCATACACGCATGACAAGTTCTAAGATGATATTTTTGTAGAATGTGCTTAGGATTGGGAGGAGGTATTACAAAGGAAATATAACCCGAACATGACCAGGTTCAAATCTATGAGCATGGATGAGTAGGTCGAAACAATAGAGCATATGAATCAAGAATCTCTTAGGGTGAGAGAAGAAATCAGAGCAACAAAAACCACATAGGCACAAAGAAGAGGGTTGTTGTTACTAGAAGGAGCTCAGAGAGTCATCGACCAACTATAGAATGATCCTCAAATCATAGAAATGATTAGGATCCCCTCAGATGAACTAATTACAATTAGAGAGGAGCCAAATGGCTCAAAGTCGATACAACTGGAGGAAATCGTCAGTTTGGAAAACCCCAAAGTTCCATCACCATATATTAGATCATCGGTGACCATTCAAACCTAGTTTGAAAATCCAAGAACACCAGGTGAAACATGTGTGCCAAGTCCCCTGTTTGATCTAATAAACATCTATGATGATGAGGAGAGTTTGGAGGTCTCACTGGTAACTCTGATACCGATTACAAAGGAGAAGGAACCTGAGAAAACATCTTCTCTGAATCCCAATGCATTAGTTCAAAATCCCCCATAGGGTGACCATGAGGCTGAAAGTGTCTTAGACATTGAGTTTAACTTGGGGGGAACAACAAATCCTTGATCCTGTTAATGAGTTCGTCGATATACAGGTGATATCTTATGACAGGAAGAGGAAAGTTATCATGAAAATGACCACCAAGAAGAGGAAAGTCATGCTGGATATCTCAATTCTCATCACCACAGAGGAAAAACTGTTCAATATAGAACATGTAAAGACATATGAGCTCATTGGTGCATGGATGGATATCACTGATGCCACATTGTATCAAGCAAGACGAGATTAAAATGAACTGGTCGTTGCACTAAAGGAGATATACCATCTACACCATTTAGAAAAATACTATCAATATTTGATGCAGGCCATAATGTTTCTAAAGAGAGAGTTCCAAGATTCTTATGCAAAGTTCACAAGCAAAAGACATATTTTCACTGAAGGTATAGCCAATTTCCAAGAATATACCCTTATGGCACTGGCAACTTACAAGGACGTGGAGAGATGGTATGAAAAATCATACCAAGTAGTAGAAATAATTGACCACATCAGCACAATGCAAAAGGGTTGAGATGCAGAGGAGCATGGTATTCGAGTGCTAAGGGATAGCAACATTTCTCGGATCAGGAAAGAAGCTGAATACTAGATAAGTATGGCCCGAGAAACTCAGTGGGAGATACAAAAGAAGTGGTCCGAGTGTGAAAAGTGATGGGAAAAAATCAATATGGAGATGAAAGGCATTGGCCTCCGAGAATTCAGCTCACTTGAAGACTTTGTCAACCTGCATGACATAGTCAAGCAACATGCAGAAAACAAATCATCATGGAAATTAGAGATCGCACGAGTGGAAAGCATGGCACCAGGTCAAATAGAACAATTTATGGAACATCCAATAAAGGTTCATGCAGTTCTATAGAGGTTGAGTGCCAAGATCATCAAATATAGAGAATAGACAGTAGAAGTGAAAGAAATCCTTTCAGCCCGATGGATCAACACAGGTTTGCATATGATAACACATGCGAGGATATCTTCGTCAAGTGGTCAGAATATGATAAGATGCATCCACTCCAGTAGAACCACAATATTGTTTTCAGAGAACCAAGAGATCAAGCGCCATGTGGCACTATTTAGTTTTACTTATCTTAAACTTGTAGCGGTTACTTTTAGTTAGTGATTCTTTATAAATAAAAGGATTGACCTCTTTATATAGGGTCGATGGTTTTGGGAAAAGACCCTCTTTTTGGGAATTTTAAAGGACTATTTATGAACAACCTTAATTGAGAAGTCCAATTTAGGATCAAAGACAAAATTTTGTTTTTCATCAAAGGCATTATGTGATTCGATTGAGGAGGAATTACTTCCAACTTTTATTTTAGTAATTGATGTTGTAATGAGTAAGAGTTTCTGAATATATTGATAAGTTATTTGTTTCAATATTTTTATAGTTATTTTGTTCTTAATGTAGGAAAGAAAATCATTGTTTTAATGTGTGATTGATGTTAGAGCTAAGGAAACTATTTTTCTTTCAATCATCTTATTACATGCGTATTTTTCTTACGACAATTGTATCTCAGTCAATGCCGAAATGCCAAAATGTTAATGTATTAGTACTATGCTTGTAATAGGTGGGAATATCTTTGTCTTCATGCCTGAGCATGAGGGTTATCCCAAGCTCAACGTTCTTTAGTAGTTAAGAATGCCTTCTATCAGTTGGGTTATACCAACACATCTCATTTTATTAGACTCGTCTAATAAAAGAAAAGACAAAAAAGAGAACGTTTAAACTGAAGGAGGAACTTTCATTGGAATATATCCTTTCAATCACCAAGTAAATCCCATCGATAAATTAGCCAGATCAAAAGATCTAGAGAACCATTCCACCATCAAACGTTGTAGAGTATAATTGGGCCTCTAAGGCGGGTTTGGTTCCTTCTGTTGAGTTAAAGGGATCTCAAACCCCTGAACACAGTGATGTCAATGATTCCCAAGGTACCCTAGTACAATCCAATGAATGTGAATAAATGAGTTGCAGTCGAACATTCGTGGTGTTAGCACTCTACAATTTTCCCAAGGTTGTGGAGACAGTCACAGAGGCAACATCAAAACCACTTCGAGTCTTGGATCTAGCCCTCCAAGACTCAGAGAGGGATCTCTCTGTCTGATATAACTTTTTTTGAAGAAAATATTAGGCTAGCTATGCAGAACATGGGTTTGTTTATGGATTTTGGGTTCGTTTGGTTAAGGCATAAAGGACCGTTGGGTGACATGGAGTCAATGATAAAGATGATAGATAAATGAATAACTAAAACAAGATATAAACAAGTAAGATAATCATGCAAGTGGATCCTTTGAGCTTATAGAATGGGAAAGGAAGAAAAGATTGGAATTCGTTTCAAATGTAGAGCAGAGTACAGCTGAATTCTACACTTCAAACTTTGAAGAAAACATAAATATCATTTAGAGCCAGCACAGGGTGTCAAGAACAAATCTTGCACATTATCTTCTCATAGAAAATACATAAAGAAAAGTATGTGAAATAGGAAAATAATGAGTTACATAAGGGAAAAAATTCACCACTTAAACAAAACACAGGAATCTAGAAAATTTTCCTTTGTATTCATTCATAAAGTCATTTACAGGCTGTTGATCATCTTGACAAAATAGAGAATCACGTTTCTATATTATCTTCCCCTCTGGTACCTCTAGGTCCAACCCCTTTACATTAAAATCCTATGAATAAATAGCGGATATCCCCCAACAAGTTGTGTGAGTCGGATTTAACTGCCTCGGCCAAAAATAGCAAGAAATCCCCAAAAATCTAGAACTGTCCACCATGAAAGACTGGCCTAATTTCTACAAAAAAGGGGTCCGAACAGACATTTGTTTCTCTCAACGCTGACACCTCCTTCGGTTTCCCAAAATTCGCCTCCATCTGGCCGTAACAGCTCCCGCAAAATCAGGGCTGTAATGGAAAAATGAAAAACTGGAAAAGAGGGCCTCAAAGATGGCTTCGATTCTCCGTTCTTGTGGCACTTGAGAAAAAAATGAGAGAGGTTTTTATTATTCAGCCCGTTTTGAAGAAAAAATATCTCTTTTATTTTGAAAATCTATCTTCATTTTCCCATAATTGCCTCCGGAAAAAGACATGCCGAATAGGCAAAAAATGGTGAAATTTGGGAAAAGCAGTTTTTTTTTTGGGAAGGTGGTAATTTGGAACACCCTGAGGTGGTAAGCAGTTTTAGCGGGGGAGGGGGGGGGKGGGGGTCCACTGGCTTTTTGGGATGACACTTGTCCAAGTAATGGTTTCATAAAACAACCATTCCGTACCCCCCCTCTCGTTAAACTTCAGATGGAGAGGGGGGTCTGGAAAATTTTACCTCCATCGATTTAATTTGTTTGATGTGAATGTATGTGTAGTGGGTAGGACTTAGGATAGTGTTTTATTTTTGTTTTTTGTTTACATTTTGTTATATTGTTTTATATGTATTTTGTTTTATTATGTTTTGTTTTTTATATATTTTTTTTTTATATATGTTTTATTATATATCTGTTTAAGTTTTATTTTGTTATTTTATGTTTTTATTTTAATATGTTTTATATTGTTTTGTGTTTTTATAATTTGTATTTGTTTTATTTAATATTAATTAATAAAAACTAACCTAGTTACTAAACTAACTTAACTATTAATTAATTAATTAATTATTAACTAGTTTAGCTTAGTTTAACTATACTAACTTTATTGCTAACCGTTGTTAATCTATTACTCTTTTTCCCTAAGTTTGGATTATGCAAATGTAGGGACGAAGATGGAGGGATAATGGAGGATGATGTCATGAGGTGACGGGGTATGTCAGAAAATGATGAATGGTAAGTGATGGGAGTTGGGACTAATAGATTCCTACCACGTAGAGATAGGGGCATGCCAGAAAAACATTCCATTCTGGACCCCCCCTCCCCCCTTCCATTAAAAGAATACCAGTCAGGGGGGGTCTGGAATTCAATCTCAGTCGTTGATGAAAGCACTGGCGCTTCAACCATTCAGATGTGTGCCTTCATTATCTCTGATTTCGGACCCCCCCCCTTTTGTTAAAAGCAGAACAGTCGAGGGGGTCTGGAATCCATTGTTAGTCGTTGATCTACGTTCCACTAGATCGATCGTCGATCTAAGCACGTTCTTTATTCTCCAGGCGCGAATGCAGTATATGAGGAAAAACTTAGTCTTAATGACCTTTTTGAGGGTCTGGTGCACTACTTCCCTTGCTTTTGTCACCATGGGGTTAGGAAAAAACACTTTGCATCAAAAATCATGAATTTTCCTTTTCCTTTCCTTGAAACTAATTTGCAGAAATGAAATATTATTTTCAAGCCGAAATACACCCAGAGTGAAAAAATTTCCAGTCACCAGATGATACTATGAATTATAGGGTTATAACAGTGGCTCCACCTGGGGATGGCAGCTTCTTTCAGGAGGTTTCAAGAGCCACAGACCTCTGAACATCCAGACCGGTGCTTTATCCATTGGGCTGATCCCAAAATCTTATTCTGCAACCTGTACTTGTTTTGATCTTGCAACTGAAACCAAATTAAAATAAACACTGCTGAAAAAGAAATGCTCGGAATGCTGAGCTTATTCATTTTTTCCTACCTACCCTATACTGTTGACAATTTTGTTGTTCTAAATGATACAATAATGCCAATGCATCTAGTCCAACAACTACTCTACTAGCTCTACTCTTTCAATATTTTTAAACAATAATAGAAATAGAACTTGCATAGGCATCATGAAATGCTTCCCATCTTGATCTTCATCAAAAGGGCCTTGATAAACACGACATATAACATAAATATTGGGAATGCATTGTGGCTCTGTGATGAACAATTTATTTATATAGGTAGCTATAGGATCAAGGTAGAAATGACATGTTCCTTTATTTTTGGATTCTTCCAAGTGAGCAACATGCTCTGGCACTGTATCTATGTTATTTTCATCGTCATGCATTTCATGACATGGCTGCAACTTTTCTGATGGGTTTTGAAATGATGCTTCTACTGAAAACACCCATGTAGATGACTATATGATCATATCCATATCATAACAAATTTTTATCCCATGGCTAGATGATGTAAAATGACTTTCACAACACAAGGCATCCAACCGATCAGCTATTGGATCCTGGAAAGACTGACAAGACTGTTGCATTGATTCAACTGAAATTTCCTAACTTTTTATGTATTTATCCTTCAACATTTGTTCAAGAGTCTCCTTCAAAATTTGAAATGAATTAAAGCACAATGGTACAGAGTTATTTTGGATTAACTCATAATTTGTCTTAGGCTTTAATCTTTCATCTGGAATTTGAAAATCAAAGTATGTCAAGGGCTGTAAATCTGAGTTTAGAAAAACCTCCATATCAACAGTGGTATCTTCAACTGATTGATCAGAGAAATTTCTGTCTTCACTATTTACAACTAGCCTAGAGTTTCTTTTCAGAAATTGAAAAGTTGAGAAACATAAGGGGAAAGTGTTTTCACTCACTCTGAGATTTTCTGCACTTTGATCATTGCTGTCATAATTTCCATGTGCATATTGATTGTTATATCTGAGTTTTAATTGATCTTCTTCCTGCCAATGATATGCTGTTGATTTCTTTGAACAATCCACATCTATTTCAGCCCCATGCTCATCATCATACTAATCACACTTGGGTAGATTATCCAAGTAAGGAATGTTTTCAAACATGCACATCATATCAACTGGATGTTCCTCTGCAAGTTGAGATGGAGCTTCATCTTTGACTATGTCATGAATTGAATACATGAAAGAATCATTATTCAAACCATTGTACCAAGGGTGAGCTGCAAAATGTTTGGGAACTATGACCTTTTCTTTCTCTGAAATCAATGGAACATGATGTCTTTGGACAACAAGCTCCTCTTTTATGCTAATCTTCTACATCATCTCTTCCATGGTGCTGGCCAGTATGTCTAGTTTAGCTTCTGAAGATTTTAGCTGCTCCTTTTCTTTGCCCTTTACTTTTGACCTTTTGATCAACAAGTTGGCCTCCACATCAACTGCAACCTTTTTCATTTCTTCGAGAGTTGCAGTGTTCCTTTCTCTTAATTGGAATTCCATCTTAGGATCGAAGGCATCTGGGAAATGCAAGTGAGCTGATCCTAGGGGTGGTCTTAGATCAGCAGGTATTGCATGGTATATCTTATTGAACCTTGCTGAAAACTAATGTACTGTTTCCCCTGGTTGTCTTTTCAAATGGTCATATTCTTCTAGGATGAGAAAGACATTTCTCATGATCACCCACCGATCTAGGAAAACTTGTACAAACTGATGGAAATTATTAATGCTTGCAGCTGGGAGATTTTAAAACCAGTTCTTAACTTTATCTTGCAAAGATAGGGAAAACATCCTTATATATACATTGTCAGCTTCAACCTCATAAAGGTCAAGGAAATCTTCAAATCTTTGGATGTGTTTTTTAGCAGTAATATTGGCATCCTCTCCATCAAACCTGGGAAAATTATTGGTGTAATTTTCAGGGAGGTCATGGAGGATAGGAGGAAAATATAGGGGTTTGTATCTGTCTTGGATTTTGATAGGTACAGGAGGTGAAGCAAGAGGCTTACAACCATCTGGAGCTTTAGCAAGAGTAGGAGATAATGCATGAGGCTTATGTCTCAATAGGATTTATACAAGTGCATCTGGGATGTGCACAGGTGTATTGGTATGTGCATAATCTAAAATTGGGGATCTAATCTCTTGAGGCTCATCAATCAACCAGTGGTCAATGTAATCTTCGACAATATACTCTTGATCAGGCTTAGAATAAGACAAAACATAATTGTAGATAAAACCAAATATGTCTTGAATGCAATTTGAGCTTGAGTACCTGGTCTTTCTAGGCTGCTTGGCCATGCTTTAGGTTATTCCTCCAGTGGAGTCTTTGAGTCAACACTGTCTAGAGCTGGTTGGAGTCACTAGGTGAATGATCTTAGCCTTCTGGTGTTTGGTCACTTTCCACCATCAGTGATCAGATCTAGAGCTTTGAAGTGTACTACTAGGGAAGGTTCCCCAGTATGATCGCCAATTCTATTAGCACTCTGTAATTTGCCCAAGGCTTTGGAGGCAGTCATAGAGGCAACATCAAAACCACTTCGAGTCTTGGATCTAGCCCTCCAAGACTCAGAGAGGGATCTCTCTGTCTGATATAAATTTTTTTGAAGAGAATATTAGGCTAGCTATGTATAACATGGGTTTGTTTATGAATTTTGGGTTGGTTTGGTTCAGTCATAAAGGGCCATTGGGTGACATGGAGTCAATGATAAAGACGATAGATAAATGAATAACTAAAACAAGATATAACCAGGCAAGATAATCATGCAAGTGGATTCTTTGAGCTTATAGAATGGGAAAGGAGGAAAATATTGGAATTCATTTCAAATGTAGAGCAGAGTACAACTGAATTCTACACTTCAAACTTGGAAGAAAACATAAATATCGTTTAGAGCTAGCACAGGGTGTCAAGAACAAATCCTTCACATTATCTTCTCATAGTCAATACAGAAATAAAAGTATGTGAAATAGGAAAATAATGATTTACATAAGGGAAAAACTTCACCACTTAAACACAACACAAGAATCTGGAAAAAGTGCCTTTGTATTCATTCATAAAGTCATTTACAGGTTGTTGATCATCTTGACAAAATAGATAATCATGTTTCTATATTATCTTCCCCTCTAGTACCTCTAGGTCCAACCCCTTTACATTAAAATCCTCTGAATAAATAGGGGATATCCCCCAACAAGTTGTGTGAGTCGGATTTAACCGCCTCAGCCAATAATAGCAAGAAATCCCCCAAAATTTGGAATTGTCCACCATGAAAGACGGGCCTAATTTTTGCAAAAAGGGGGTCCGAAAAGACATCTGTTTCTCTTCAACGATGACACTTGGGAAAAAACTGAAGGAGGTTATTGTAGATGGGAATGTGATGGAAAAAAAACTCCTTCGGTTTCGCAAAATTCGCCTCCATCTAGCCGTAACAGTTCCTGCAAAATCAGGACTGTAACGGAAAAATGAAAAACTGGAAAGGAGGGCCTCGAAGATGGCTTTGATTCTCCCTGCTTGTGGCACTTGTGAAAAAAAAAGAGATGTTTTTTTCTTCAGCCCATTCTGAGAAAAAAACTCTCTTGGATTTTGAAAATCCATCTTCATTTTTCCATAATCGCCTCCAGAAAAAGACATGCTGAACAGGCAAAAAATGGTGAAATTTGGGAAAAGCGGTTTTTTTTCAGGAAGGTCGTATTC
>JZKD02S1638769.1:477806-533528 GCA_000966675.3 Picea glauca | reverse complement strand
TTTATTTTTGTTTTTTGTTTACGTTTTGTTTTATTGTTTTATATGTATTTTGTTTTATTATGTTTTGTTTTTTATATTTTGTTTTTTTATATATGTTTTATTATATATTTGTTTATGTTTTATATTGTTTTGTGTTTTTATAATTTGTATTTGTTTTATTTAATATTGATTAATAAAAACTAACCTAGTTACTAAGCTAACTTAACTATTAATTAATTAATTGATTAATTAATTAATTATTAACTAGTTTAGCTTAGTTTAACTATACTAACTTTATTGCTAACATTTGTTAATCTATTACTCTTTTTTCCCTAAGTTTGGATTATGCAAATGTAGGGACGAAGATGGCAAGATAATGGAGGATGATGCCATGAGGTGACAGGGTATGTTAGAAAATGATGAATGGTAAGTGATGGGAGTTGGGACCAATAGATTCCTGCCACGTAGAGATAGGGGCCCGCCAGAAAAACATTCCATTCTGGAACCCCCCCTTCCGTTAAAAGCAGACCAGTCGGGGGGGTCTGGAATTCAATCTCAGTCATTGATGAAAGCATTGGTGCTTCAGCCATTCAGATGTGTGCCTTCGTTATCTCCAATTCCAGACACCCCCCCTTCCGTTAAATGTAGAACAGTCGAGGGAGTCCGGAATCCACTGTCAGTCATTGATCTACGCGCTGCTATATCGACTGTCGATCTAAGCGCGTTCTTTATTCTCCAGTTGTGAATACAGTATATGAGGAAAAAATTAGGCTTAATGACCTTTTTGAGGGTCTGGTGCGCTGCTTCCCTTGCTTTTGTCACCATGGGGTTAGGAAAAAACCACTCAGCATCAAAAATCATGAATTTTCCTTTTCCTTTCCTTGAAACTAATTTTCATAAATGAAATATTATTTTCAAGCCGAAATACACCCAGAGTGAAAAAAATTTCAGTCACCAGATAATACTAAGAATTATAGGGTTATAACACGTGGAATCATATGATCAGAGGTAAATGATGTAAACCTATTGTCGGAGGTGAGGAGGCATGCCATTGAGGCATGTAGGTTCCAAGTTACTAATTGGTTTCTAAGTCTAATTCCTAGATCATGTGTTGAATTCGATAGGAAAAGACTCGTCGAAGGAGGGGCTTGATGTATCCCTCATCATTGACACAAAACTGCCATAGGAAAGAGATGTAATATGGTGGATCAAATGAGTATGGATTGAAATAGGAAATGGAAAATGAAAATACTATGGATGGATGGTTTGATGTGAAACTTCCCTCGAATATGATGAGGCATGACAACTGACTTGGAAACATTGACTTGACAAGTACCAAGAATGTAATGTGACGACAATAAGAGAACTCTTCGACTGGAAAAAAAAGTATGGTGACACATATAATTGGTATGACTCAGAGACAAGCTGATTATCCAACTGTAAGACGAGATGCAAACATGTGACATGTTCAAGGGAGACAATAGCTACCATAAAGGATTCTCAAAAAATTGACCCACTTCCTTCAATTCCCCCCTCACCCAGATAGATGAGTACCTCCTTTTAATTTAATGAGATCGAGTAGGATAACACATGCTCGATATAACTCACCTTCGATAAGTTCATCTTCCTTTGTTTAAAGAACTGGAAGAAGTAAGGTTTCGTCCCCATATGGGCCCTTTAATGTGTAGTTTAGCGAGTCCAAAGAAGGAAAACTCGGTGGTTTTTCATGTTTAGAGAGTCTGAAAAGAACTTTAAGGTGACTCCAAAGTTGTCCTTTTTTGTAATTTTAGTCTCGCGAAGTCGAAAAAGCGATAAAATACCACTCAAAAGATGCCCTTTCAAACCTTTTAACGAGTTTGAAAATAACTTAAAGGAGACCTCAGGGGGTTCCTTTTTCGTATAACCTTTATGAGTCCAAAAAAGTGATAAAAGTTTACTCAGTCACATTCTCATATATTTACGAGCACGAGAAAGAACAAAGACTAAGCTCGATATTGGTTTCATTTTTACACAAGCTTGAAACAAAATTAAACTATGCTTGTAATTTTCCAACATAATTTCCAAAGGCAGGGATACCCATGGATGGTTGGTACTCTTCCCCTAGCTTGAAAAGATAGCGGCTTAACTCCAGAATAATAATCAAAGGCTAGATACATGGCCCCTGCAATCTTCATTTCATTCGCCGACTTTGTGGTTGTCACCAATTTCTGTAATAGATGGAGAAAAAGGATAAGGGAGGATGAAAAGAAGGTTCAAATAGGAGACCTAACGAAAGACTCGTCTGGAAATATACGAGATATAGCGAAAGACTCAACTCAATATCTATGAGATCGAGCGAAAGACTTGAATTATTAGGAGAGGTGACTATTTCATTTTTTAACGAGATTGACATAGGAAAAGAACTATGCTCAGGACCTTTGTTTGATTTTTTAATGAGCTTGCCACAGAGAAGAAAAACTATGATCATAAATTTTGTTTCATTTTTTAACGAGATTTCCAAAGAAGAAAAACTATGCTCAAGGCTTCAGGTTCAATCCCCATATTTTTGTTTCATTTTTTAATGAGCTTGCCACAGAGAGGAAAAGTATGCTTGTAGATTCTGGGTTCAATCCCCAGATTTATGTTTCATTCTTTAATGAGCTTTCCACAGAGAAAAAAAAAATGCTCGTAACCTCTTCTTGATCATGGCTTCCAAGAGGACATCGCTCTAGAAGGAATACATGTCAAGGGAAAAAATTCAATAATGGCTTCCAAGAGATCTTCGCTAGATGGAAGAAAAACATTCTGGAATGAAAACATGTTGATGACCTCAATAAGGGTAGGGAGATCTGGCTCTAATAGCCCCATCGAAGAGATGACCATGTCAACTACCGAATCTATGTCAGGATAAGGGAGAGATTCCCTCTCATGCGGGGTTGAACACATGGGGTAGGTCATTACATAATTGACTTGTGGTGCAGCAGACATTGCCAGCATGTACAGATCATTCAAGGAAGGTGGATGGTTGACCATCAGATGAGGGTCAATGAATGAAAGTTGGTTGATCATTACTATGTTTCCTTTGTGAGGGAAACACATCACTTGAAAGAGAGTGGACATAAAATCTTTCATAATGTATACATAGTCTTTCCCGAGGAGTAGGTTAAAGTCCAAGGGGTTGTGAACTACCATCACATCAACGTAGACTATTTTTCCTCCCAAGGTAACCATAAACTAAGGAAGGATCCATAAATTTTGACTAACTCTTCTGTCAAAGGTCAATAGATTTTGAGTCATAGGCACAAGCTGCAGGGAACCAAAATCTTTCCAGGAATTCACGGATAAGATGCTAACATAATCACCTTTGTCTATTACAATGTTAGGAATATTCCTATCACAAACCTACACGGTGATTTGGAAAGGCACGTAATAGGGAAGACAGGGTTCTATCAAATGATTCCAATTAATAGAAATCATCTAATTGGTTGAAGGGGGTTCCATCGAGATGGGCAGAGTGCCCCGTTGTCCTAGTGAATTAGTATTAAGGAGGTAGACTTGAGATACATCCTCACTCTTTGTTTTAAGAGTGGGATTTACCAATGATGGAACTAGATCGACCACTCGAGTTGCACTCTTCAAGGGAGGACTGGGATCAACCGATGGCAGAACCAGATCGACCACTTTGGCACTCCTTAAGGGAGGAGTGGGATCGATCGATGAAGGAGCCAGATCGACCACTTTGGCACTCCTCAAGGGAGGAGTTGGATCGACCGATGATGGAACATGATCGACCACTTTGGCACTCTTCAAGGGCAAGGATGACTTTAAGGATGGAAATTTATTTTAAAATGTAGAAACCTTGGCGAATCTTACTAATCCTTCATATTCCAACTATAAATGATTGGTGATATATTCACAAAAACATTCAAATTTCTAAATATTTTATATAGTTTTTATAAAATTTTGGCGATTTTTAAGGTAAAATAATTTTATCCTATAGAATTGGGGTGAATCATTTTTAAAATAGCGAATCTCGTTTTTGGAAAAACCATGGAAAATTAGCCCATGAGCGAAATTTAGCCCCTAAAATCATCATTGTTCAAGGGATTAGTGGGACTGACCGATGACGGAACTGGATCAGTCACTTTGGTTTCACAACTGGATCAACTCCTTGGGTTTGTGGTACAACTGAGGATGAAACTAAATTGAGCACCTGATTAACCAGACTGACCGAGGATGGAACCATATTGACCATTCCATAAACTAATGATGGTTTGGGAGATATCTTATGATAACCAGTTGGAAGTTGAAACTTTTCCAAAATATAAGAAGCCTCATCCATATGAGGGAAAATGTGAGAGTAATGATCACCTTTGCATAAAAAGCAAGGAAATTTGATAGTTCTCTTCTTCTTACCAACCTTAATGTAACTAGCTAACAGGGTTTCACTAGCATGTCCCACAGGGGATGGTGACTTGGAAGACCACATTTCTAAGACCTTAGGTAGATGAGGTAAATCCATCAGAAAGTGGTCACCTTTACAGAGACTGCAAGGGGATTTGGGTTTAGGATTCTTCGTTTTAATCTTTTCGTCTTTATCAACACTCCCAGTACGATTAACTGTAGCTATTTTCTTGGATCCAACTTGATCTGATGTGGTTGGAGGCTTGGTTTCTTTCTGGTTCTTCTTCTTCTTCGTATCAACCCGGCTACTCGCTTTAGAGGTTTCACTAGGCGAAGAAGAGGAAAGGGAAGAAGACCTAATAGGTGAAGAAGGAGAAAGGTCTACATGAGGTTGATGTGTAGGTCGTTTTATTACATCTAAAGCATTAGGTCCATCCAAAGAATTGGGAAGATTCGAGATCATTGGAGTGGGGAAGAACCAAACTAGTAATCTGATCATGAGTCCCAGAAGACTCAGTGTGGAAATGCATGGAGGACCAACATTTCCAAAATAAGGAAAGAGAAAGGTTCCCTAGGAAAAGGGGTTCCTCCATTGGTACTCCAAGGAGTTGACACCATTGACATTGACTTGACCTAAGGTCCACTAAGGAAAGAAAACAACACATGCTACAAATCTGAGAAGAAAACAATCAAACAAACCTTCCCACAATGAAACCACTAGTTGGTGATGAAATCCAACATTGTGTGATCAATATAGGAAGGGGATGGGATCGAGCAGGTGGATCAGTTATTTTGGAGACCTGATTAATGAACTTACACCTTCGTGCAATATTCCACACAATAATCATGGATTTACCCTCCAAGGAGCCCGAGTGAGTTTGACCAACATTTGTTCTAGGTATAGTGAATAATTCCCTTCACCGTCACCTTATGTAAGGACCGTAAATATTATGGCTACTAAGGACACCAACTCGCAGTTAGCCTCTGGGCGGGTACAGTCGATAGTCGAGTTCGAACGTATGGGCATGATAACAAATCCAAAATCCTTCAAGAGAACTAAGGAAAAGTGGACTGATAGAACTCCAAAGGACTCCGAATGGATTCAAAATTAATGAAGCACCGAGACCAAATGAAGACAGTTGGACCTCAAGAAGAACCCCCAAAATACGATCTTACTACTATGAATCGTTAAGCCTCAGAGGGATAATCTTTATTGTTATTCCGAACGCGACCTCTTTTGTAACCCTTATGTGAGAGGGGGATCCCAACTATGCTTATACGAATAATTGGATTTACCACTCCCTAGCACAAGATTCTATTTTTGTCTAATGGATTTGGAAAGTTATCCTCACAACCTATTCCAAATCCCTACACATGCTAATGTAGGTTTTCTACCAAAAAATATAAAAATGTCTGATCAATTTTGTAAGTGATTCATTTTAGGGTTGTTGTTTACTCAAGGGTGTGAAAGTGAAACTGATGATGTTGTAGACTTGACTCCAAAAGAATGCAAATATTTTTCTTCAGTGAATCCTACATACAATATGGAGAAGCGGCTCAATTTTCTTCAACAAAAACACCCAATTCCCAAATGTAATTTTCTAAATGAAACCTATTTATATACACTACCCAACAAAAAGAATGCAACTATCTTTATTTGTTTGATTCTAATACATAAAGACATAACGCAAAATAAAGGAGAAAGAGATTGGACAATATGAACTTAAAGAACCAAATGAGAAGATTCATAGACTTTTGATGTCCTTCACCAGAGTTTCTGCTCAGTCAGACAAGAGAGAAAAACGTAGTGGATTGATTCCAAGTTCTCAACAGGAGAAAAAACTCAAAATAAGGGAGAAGGTCACAAAATATGAACAACAAAGTGCCTACTTCTCAGAAAGCAGAGGGTCAAATGTCATTAGGAAGATGTAATGAAGCATCAAGAAGCTGGATAAGGGAAAAAAAAGAGATTGAGTTGCAGAAAACACAATTCTGGAAGGTATTTTTACTAAGGAGAGGATGACACTCTGGTGTAAGGGCCACCAGATCATTATAAATCTCTATTTAAGGTCTCCAGGGAGTGTTGGCACTGGGATAACATGGGCATAGGGGCGCCAGGCTCAAAAAACTCAGAAAAATGTCAAAAAACAAAAAACTCAGTCAATTTTTTGTCAATCAAGATGCATGTGATGGATTGAGGATTGAATCAACAAGTGTGATCATACATAGGGGGTGAACAAGGCCTATAGAAAACAAAGGGTAAGACAAGGTCTAAGAGGAAAAACCAAAAGTTTTGATTCGTCCCCAATGGAGTCGCTATTTTCTGTTGAAGGGAAATCTCCCTACGGATAGGTAGATCTTCTCTTGAGAGCTAGACTCTTAACTCTTAAGACAAAATATGCTTATCATGGACACTGACTTCCTTTTAGATCTAGATAAAATAATGTGTGAGGAGGAAGGAGAAAAGAAGTACCTTTTACTGGTGTTTGTCCCTGCACGGTCTGAGTTGAGCTCCAATCTTTCACTCCTCGACAAGCCCTGTAGACAAATGAAAGTACAACCACTTCCTACTCTACTGAGATTAGCTTAAAATAGATCTATCTACTTAGAGACAATTTCATGTGAGATCAAAGAAAAACTAGAAAGAAACAGGCCAAGCATATTATATTGATGAGAACAACAACGAAGGAAACTTACAACCGTAGATGCGAGTGCAGGAGCTTTGTCAAGTCCTCCTTGTCTAACCCTTTCTCAAAAGACTCCACGATTAGAATGACAATAGCTTCACTGATTATTATCCACTTCACTTTTTGTTTCCTATGAGATCATAGGTTTCATGCTTCCAATCCTTCTCCCTTCCTTTCACCATGAGAGGGCCTACTTATATAGGTTAGAGAGGCCCAACCACTTGAGATATCTTTAGGGTAAGTTGAGGATTTTCCTCCTTCAGTTAGGGATCTTCCCTAAGATCATGGCTGGACTAGGGATTCGAATCCAACTGCCTTCCAAGATTGAAAATATCTTTCCCCCATTCTTCTCAACAAACCAACTGCTGCCCAGAATAGGTAACGCTCCCTCAAAAGGGGTGTCGGAGCGTTATAACGCTCCCTAGCAATGTTTAGGGGGGCTCCACCACTCCCAAAAGTAGTAGCGCTCCTTCAAAATGGCAGAGGAAGTGTTATAACACTCCTTAACAGTCTATAGGGGGCCCCCAGCACTCCTGAGAGAGGTATAGGGGAGCGCTCTCCTCTAAAAACCCAATTTCAATGGTTCTTTTAGATGGTAAGAGGTACATAACTCCAGTTAACCATTCGTCTTCTTCCAAATCAAGTGTTTGATGTGTTTCAAGTGGATTTCGGATGTCGTTATAGGTACGACATAGGCATTATGGCAGTATGCTTTTCCTGACACTTGTGACACTTGTGAGCAAAATGCGACACTTGCGACACTTGTAATGAAGACACTTGCGACACTATTGAAGTGAGTAATTTTGATGTGTAACAGATCTATTACACATCAAAATTACTCACTTCGATAGTGTTGCAAGTGCCGTCATTACAAGTGTCACAAGTGTCTCATTTTTCTCACAAGTGTCGCAATTGTCAGGAAAAGCATACTGCCATAATGCCTATGTCGTACCTATAACGACATCAGAAAGCCACTTGAAACACATCAAACACTTGATTTAGAAGAAGAAGAATGGTTAACTAGAGTTATGTACCTCTTGCCATCTTAAAGAACCATTGAAATTGGGTTTTTAGAGGAGAGCGCTCCCCTATAACTCTCTTAGGAGTGTTGTCGCCCCCCTATAGACTGTTAGGGAGTGTTATAACACTTCCTCTTCCATTTTCAAGGAGCGCTACTACTTTTGGGAGTGGTGGTTCCCCCCTAAACCTTGCTAGGGAGCGTTATAATGCTCCGACACCCCTTTTGAGGGAGCGCTACCTATTCTAGGCAGCAGTTTGTTTGTTGAGAAGAATGGGGGAAAGATATTTTCAATCTTGGAAGGTAGTTGGATTTGAATCCCTAGTCCAGCCATGATCTTAGGGAAGATCCCTAACTGAAGGAGGAAAATCCTCAACTTACCCTAAAGATATCTCAAGTGGTTGGGCCTCTCTAACCTATATAAGCAGGCCCTCTCATGGTGAAAGGAAGGGAGAAGGATTGGAAGCATGAAACCTATGATCTCATAGGAAACAAACAGTGAAGTGGATAATAATCAGTGAAGCTATTGTCATTTTGATCGTGGAGTCTTTTGAGCAAGGGTTAGACAAGGAGGACTTGACGAAGATGCTGCGCTCACATCTATGGTTGTAAGTTTCCTTCGTTGTTGTTCTCATCAATATAATATGCTTGGCTTGTTTCTTTCTAGTTTGTGTTTGATTTCACATGAACTTGTCTCTAATTAGATAGATCTGTTTTAAGCTAATTTCAGTAGAGTAGGAAGTGTTTGTACTTTCGTTTGTCTACAGGGCTTGTCAAGGAGTGAAAGATTGGAGCTCAACTCGGACCGTGCAGGGACAAACACCAATAAAAGGTACTTCTTTTCTCCTTCCTCCTCACACATTAGTTTATCTAGATATAAAAGGAAGTCAGTTCCCATGATAAGCATCTTTTGTCTTAAGAGTTAAGATTCTAGCTCTCAAGAGGAGATCTACCTGTCCGTAGGGAGATTTTCCTTCAACAACCCTCTTTTTACTATTGATCTTATATTGGTAGGGTCTTCCAATATCTACTTGCTTTGTTCCTCATACATCATAATGGGGTCCATTGCTTACTTATTCGAGCCTCTCTCCATATCCCTCACTATATCTCAGATCTTCCTTAGTGTTTCCCCTAGCTCCCCCATGCACGTAAAGTGATTTAGTTGTCTGACTCTATTGTCATCACACTTTTATCATGCAATAAAATATTGATCAATGTGTAAATTCATCTAATATACCTCCCTCTCGATCCCTTCAAAAAATTATTCTCTACAACAATGTATGACTTCGCAGTATCGACTGCAAACTCAGTAATAAATCCCACAACAATGCTATCTAACTAGAAATCTACTGCGTGCATGAATTTATTATTAACCCTTTTTAGACGGACAATATTTTCAGTATTCCACTCTATTGGCATGATCTGATTGGTTGGATGAGTATCCTTTAACCTCAATATCCACTCCTGCAACAACTTTAGGAAATAACAGAAAAAGGCCTCATGCAGATCAATAAACACATACCTTTACAAATAATGGCACGATGTATACCTGGAGCTTCTATTGTCTTTCTATGCAAACTCGAGTTGTTTTCCTTCCAAATATCTTTCAATATCCTACTTAGTTGGATTCCATGGCCTAAACATCCCCTTCTACCATTGCATTCTCTTCACTGTCCTTCACATCAAACCCCTTCCAATCTGATCTTTTGAGTTCGAAATGGAAACAAAACCATTTGTTGGATGTATGGGTTGACCCATGTGCTACCTTAGGTTCCCAACAAAACCATACAAACTATCGGTCCTTCTAGAGACCAGAAGGAAACACTATGCATAGAGTCCACAATGAAGTCTCACTCGAGATGGCTTATGGGTGACTGTAGGACCCATATGTTTGCATTCATGGAAGGGATGTTGCTCATGGGGATGTTAGACATATTACTTTACTTCAACATTGATCATATCTACCATTCTATACCCATATTCATTCATTAGCATTCATTCTGCAGTAAACATCATGACTTATTCTAGTGTGTGTTGCATTTTACTACTATTATATTCATTCATTCATTCATAATGAACATTAAAGAACACAAAATAAATATTCCACACATTGACACAAGGTTTTACCATGTTTCACCTCTCCTGGGCTACGTCCACAAATATTTGGCACTATCTGCTTCCTTATTCATATTCATTGATTCATTGTGTTGCACACATTACATCAAAAGTGTATAAATGCACATGTATAGGTGTGGTGAGGCTAACTAGTGTCACATCAAGCTCCACAGCTTGTGACCTGGCCCTCATTTACAATCCATAAGTCTCCAAAACTAACTCAACATTGGCTCCATAACTCTCAACTGAAAAATAGTAACTACGAGTCAAAACTCATCCAAGACTAACTCTGATAACACAAACCTGATATTCTCCTTAGATATTACACTACATATTTATACTACCAAAATGGGTTAAATAACTTACATCAAAGACCAAAACCCTAACCCTAAGTGTATTAGGTTTGTCCACATTGTAACCTTCTGTGCGCGGTTGGTCCTCGATTCAACCATTTCCTCGTCGTGTTGTCCTTCTTTCTTCCTTTGACTTTTCCTCTTCCTCATCCTACTTTTCCCTATTGCTTAACGCACTTCTTTTCCTTATCTTCTGGAGCAATGGTTTTCCTTATCTTATCGCTCATGCTCCTATTCTAGTATCGATTCTAACTGTCTTCCAAACTTGTTGCACATTTTCCCAAAATATTTGTAATACCCCAAGACCAAGCCCCACTAAAAATTGTAAATATGTTTTATAGGCTGGTGAGGCAAGTGATTATAAGCTAGGAGGATTATGTGTGGAATTAGGTCGGAGAGCCTAGATGCTAAATCCTAGTGAGACTTTTTTTGTATATGAAAACACTCATATCATTAATATAATACATCCTTGTGTGTAGACTAACCACGAAAAAAGATTATGGGGTCTAAAATCCACTTGGAAGGGAAAGGGTGGGGCTAAGAGCCTAGGAAAGGGGGCTAATATAGAGGGATTACCTCCAAGGGAATATTATAATATTATTCCTTGAAGACTAAGATATGGATATAACATATGATATCCTAAGTTCTTAAGGGAGGGTGAATGAATCCCAAGGGGAGAGAAACGAGCTCCATGAGATCCATGTGTCATCAAGGGTGCATGAAAATATATGTGGGTAAAATTGGCCTATTTTGGATCTTCTTCCCCCTGAACGAATGTCGGAACTCATGCAACCATTGACCCTAACATGAGAATCTCTCCATGCATCACAAAGACCCTCAGCATTGATCTCATACCTTTCATGTTATGCACAACACACTTGTACTTTATTGAACCCATATTGTGCCTTACCTGAAGGTTGTTGTTGCCAACACAGTTCCTTTCCTGAGAATGGTTGCTTCCATTACCTGTTCCATACCCAAAATTTGTTGGTGCCATCACCCATACCTAGTTGACTTGAGATTTGGATAGAAGAAAAAGGTTTTCAGGCCTATGGATTGAAGAGGCAAGTTGTCAGGCCCATGAGAAACTCTCTACGGGTGAGAGAATTGTTGGGGAAGTAATTTCTTGAGGGAGCCCAACTGCAGCTACAGTTCTTTGAGACTTCATGTATAACATGTTGCTAAAGATCTGGAAGGGAAGTGGGGAATCCAAAGGACTGTTGAGCAGACAAGAGGCACGCTTCCTTGGGTGGGACATGCATGTGGGGAATGAGAGGTTGTAGGATGTTAGTTTGAGTTGGCTCCTGGGATGAAATCCTTCCTATTGACTATGTAACTTCCTATTGCCTCAACCTAGCCTAGGAATCCCTTTACCTAGGTGGAGTTTAGTCCCACCTCGGGGGTGACCCACTGCTGAGAGTTATGAGCAACGTGGTCTAAGGATGGGAGGATCGTGTAAGGTATGCACACAGTTGGTGGTCTTCTATAAAATATAAGTATCAATTGCGTGTTAATTTACATGATGTGTATTTATACATGTGTTATAATTACGAGTATTGTCAGTGTATGATGCATGTACATTTTTACTGTTATTTTCACATGAATCTGTGTATTGGAAGAATGCATTTCTCTTCTTAAAGTTATACATATGTATAGCTGAAATTATTGTAAGTTTTTAAGTAGCATGACCAGTCTGAGTGGATGGGTATGTCACAATGTATTAAGTTCCGCAAAGAGTATAAGTGCAGCATATCCTAACATGTATAAGGTTGGGTGTGTTACAATATGGTATCATAGTTTTGGTTTTCAACACTGAGCCTAGATGGGCCATGTAAGTGGAAATTGAAGAATTTGTTTTAGAGAGAATTGTTGTTGAAATGGAAAAAACTTGAGTTTCATAACGTCCATGAGTGCCAAGAGGGAGCTAAGAGAACACCTTAAGTTTGTTTGAAATCTCGGGAGGTGTAGCACTTTGGGAAACCACAGTGGTCATAGGATATATTTGGGAAGCGACCCAATCCTTCACAGTCGTCAAATCTGGGAAAGGAGCGTGGAAGTTAACCCCTCCATTCCTTTAGAATTCGTTGATTTGGAAATTTTTAAGTCTTTGAAAGAAAGGAGGAAACATACTCGAAGATTCGAAGTTCCAGAGTGAATCTACACTGTAGATCATTTGGGAGAAGGTGGGTCATTGGATCCCCAAGTGTTTCGGCAGTTCAACACTCCGAGGAAATTTGTTTGTGGTTGTGTGGGGGGAAGAGTTCCCTGAAGTCCTGAAGTCTGAAACCAATCTGGACTGTTCATATTTAGGGACAGTTTCCAAAGATTAGCAAGTGTTTCGAATTTTTTTGTTTGACAGTTTGGGGGTGGGGTGTGTTCAACAATGAAATCCTCCAAAGCTCAAAGTTTCGAAGTCCTGGATCTTTGAAGTCCTGAAGCTTCAAAGAACACTTGTTCAGAAGTTATAAAGTATGTTGGTGTGAAATATTCCAAAGCTGAAGTCCCAGAGTGTCGAAGTGACGTGGCATGATGATATCACCTAGGGTGACATGGACCTTTTCAGGATTTCAGAAGTTCATTGTTCAGTATATTTGTAATGCTATGTTGAGAAGTCTCCCAAATACCAAATTCCAGAAGCTTCAGAGAGCGATAGTTCGGGAGTTTGCTAGTTCGACGTTCATATCTTTTAAAGTGTTATAGTGTGAAATCCTCTGAAATCCAAAGTTCCAAAGTCCCAGAGCATCAGAGCCCATAATCTCTAGGGAACACTTGTTTGAAAGTTCAGTGTTCGAGAGATGTGTTGTGTTATGATGAGAGGTCCTCTAAAGTCCCGAAGCTCTGGAGCATGGAAGTAGTAAAGCTCCTAAGAGCGAGGGTTCAGGAGTTCGCCAGTTCATCATTTGAGAGTTTTGATGTGTTCAAGTGAGAGATTATCCAAATCATAGAGTTTCGAATCCATGGAGCATTGGAGTGATATGGCCTGCTGATGTCACCTAGGGTGACATGGAACCAATTGATTCTTGCGACGTGTCATCCTACTTTTTTTTCACAGACTGGTGGCACCAATTGGAGCTTGATACATGTCACCCATAGAATGGGCCATGTGTCCTCTCCATATTTTCTCCATGTATAAATCTTGGTGCATAGTTATTGATGCGACTCTAAAATATCATAGATTTGATACCCAAGGATATGGGAGTATGTTGTTGCAAGAACCTCCAAAGCGTGAAGCTCCAGAGAACTTTGCTAGTTTGGCATTTGGGGAAATCAAGGTGTGATGTAGTAAAAGCTTCCAAAGAATGAATTTCTGAAGCTCCGAAGTCCTGTAGCTCCAAACAACACCTTGTGGCTAAGCTCTTGGTCATAGCCATGGTCATATGAGTTAGAGAGCTGAAGAAAAAGGGCTAGTTCCTACAAATTGTTTTAAAGACAAAAAGGGGCTTAGATAAGGAGTCTGTGGAGTTCCAAATTGTACAGACCTACATATAAAGAAGAAAAAAGGACCTGTGAACTTGAATAAGGGATCTAGTATGATTCCAAGAGCCAATTTGGCTCTGAAGAAGAAGAACAATTGTACAAATATTAACTCCTTAGGAAGGATCATTTTCAAATATTCATAATTTTCTTCTCAAGATTCAGAATTGAGCAAGGGAGTAGTCATTGGAAATATATTGGACAGTAGAATATAAATGTCCACCTAGAAAATTGAGATGATCAGTCAATTTCTCAGAAAATCATAAGAAAAAAGTCTGATATATTATTGAACCATAATGGTTCATATTTTCATGAAATTGTTGAGATAGTTAGCGTGAAAAAGTTCTATTAGCTTCACATTTTGCAGAGTTAACAACAACTAGATCAGATCAGGATCAACAAAGAGTGTAGAGGAATGGAAAATACACATGGGGCTTACAAATAGGAAGATGAGATCAAAGGGATGTATGTCCATATGGGTATTGAAGTAACAAACTCAAATGGGCATGGAGAAGGAAAGGGAGAAATCTTGAACTTAGTTTAGACAATTACAAACTTGCAAAAGGATGTCCAAAGCTATAAATATGATATTGAAAGGCTTACGAAATCCTAGGAGCAGCAGGAGGAATTCAATATGAAGTTAATGCAGAGCTTGGAAAGAATAGAAAATAAATTGGATAGAGAGAATGGATCAAGAAAATCAGGAATTCATAGGTCCCCTAATGAGAAAGGTAGAACAAGAAGTTCTAGCGAACATCACCATCACTCCCCAAGGAATTCCTCTAGGAGAGCACACAGTAGTTGAAGTCCATGTCTCGTCAGGAAGCATAAGAAGAGGTCTAGGATGGATGAGATATGAGGAGAAATGAACAATATCAAACCTCCCACATTTGATGGTGAGCACAAGAAGGATGAAGATGTAGAGACATGGTTGGTAGGCATGATAAAGTACTTCCAACTGCATAATTATTCTGTATATACAAAAGGAAGAATTTATATCAATCATCTCAAGGGAAAGACATCCATGTGGTGGGACCAACTTGTGAAGGTGCAACACATTAAAGAGAAAAATGTTACTTGGAAGGAATTCAAGAAGTATTTTGAAAATAAATACTTGACTAAGAGATATTATGAGAAGAAAATGAAAGAGTTTTTTGAAATCAAGCTTGTGAGTATGACCATTGATGAATCTAAAAGAAGGTTTTTTGAATTGTTAAAGTATGTCTCCTTCATTAAGGATGAGATAGTTAATATTCAAAGGTATTCGAGTGGGATGCCATCCTTCATCAATGACAAGATACAATATGATGATCCCAAAAATTTGGAGGAGACCATAAGGCGAGCTAAATTCCTATATGATTAGCATAAAGGAAATCCAACTTTCCAAAAAACTTGGGAAGAAAAGAAGAAGTACAAGTTGGAACAAAGAAATAAGGGGAATAATCCACCATTCTTTAGAAATAATCCTCAGGGACAACCAACTTCTAGAGAGCCCAAAATGATTGTGGTAGGTGGGCAAGGGATAAGGCAGCCATCGCTTCAATGCTGGGATTGTCAAGAAAATCATATGTATAGATATTTTCCCCACAGAAGTGAAAATATGAGAGTTTTTCACAATGTACATCAAGCTAAAATAGTGTAAGACATGAGAAGAAATGTACCTAGGATCTATGCATCCCTGGACAACAAGCAAGTTGAATTTCAGTCACACATGATTGAAGTGGAAGGTATGATTAACAACCAAACCATTTCAATATTAATTCATTCAGGATCTAGTCATAGTTATATAGATCCTATTATGGTGGAAAGATTTCATTTTCCAAGAATAAAGCATGGAAAATATTGGTTGGTGCAGCTGCCTACCAGAGCCAAAAGAAAAGTTAATGAGATGGTTAAGTCATGCCTAGTGGACATGAATGGACTGAGCACCAGGGAAGATTTGAAAATATTGCCTTTAGGTTCCTATGAATATCTAATTGGTATGGATTGGTTAGACCAACACCATGCTATCCTATAATGTTATAATAAGCATTTACTTGCTAGGATCAAGAAGGGAACCTAAGGACATTGCAGGGAATTCCCGTAGCAGTAATTTTTAGAGAGATTTCAGCTGAAGAAATGTTATAGAAAAGGATGTCAAATATTTGCAACTCATATGGAATAAAAAACGAAGGATAAGGTGTCAAATATTGAGGATTATGCATTCCTAAAAGAGTTTGAAGATGTGTTTAAATAAATACGAGGATTACCCCCTAAAAGAGATATTGATTTCTCTATAAATCTGATTCCTGGAGCAACTCCAGTATCTAATACCCCTTACAGGATCAGTACACCTGAATTAAAGGAGTTTCAAATGAAACTTGAAGAGATTCTAAGGAAGAGGTATATATGCCCAAGTGTGTCACCTTGGGGTGCTCCAGTATTATTTGTGAAGAAGAAAGATGGAAGATTGAGACTTTGTATTGACTTCAAGCAGTTGAACAAAGTAACTGTAAAGAATAAGTATCATTTGCCAAGGATAGATGACCTCTTTGATCAGTTGAAGAATTCAAAAATATTCTCCAAGATTGATCTCAGGTCTAGTTATCATCACGTACAAATTAAATATGAAGACATTAATAAGACTTCTTTCAGAACAAGGTAGGGTCATTATGAGTTCAAAGTGGTGCCATTTGGGTTATCTAATGCACTGACTATCTTCATGTGTTTAATGAATGGTATTTTTAGAGAATGCTTAAATAAGTTCATCACTGTATTTTTGGATGACATTCTTATATATTCTAAGTCATAAGAAGAGCATGAGAAACACTTGAAGATGGTATTAAAAGTATTAAGAGAGCATCAGTTGTATTCCAAATTGAGCAAGTGCTCATTTGATCAGAGCCAAATTCGTTATTTGGGGCATATCATATCTGAGAAGGGATAATAATGGGTCCTGCAAATATTGAGGCCATTAGAGGATGGTCATCACCTAAGAATGTGACTAAATTCATATCCTTCATGGGCCTTGCAGGATACTACATAAGATTTATTGCAGGATTCTAAAAAATTGTACACCTGATCACTTCCTTGCAAAAGAAGGGAGTGAAGTTTCAATGGACATTGGAGTGTGAAAAGAATTTCCAACATTTGAAGAAATTATTGACCAGTGCTCCAATTCTAAGGATTTTTTTATCCAAATGAAGACTTCATTGTATGCATAGATGCATGTAAAGAAGGAATTGGTGGATTCCTCAGTCAAAAGGAACTTGTTGTATGTTATGAATCAAGGAAGTTGAAGGAGCATGAAAGGAATTATTCCACTCATGATTTGGAGTTGGCAGCCATAGTGAATGCATTGAAGAAATAGAGGAACTAGCTCATGGGGAAAAGGTTCGATCTGAGGACAAACCACTATGGTCTGAAATATTTATTTGGACAACCAACTCTAAATTCTAGGAAAATAAGGTGGTTAGAGTTTCTCATTGAATATGACTTTGATATAAAGCACATCAAAAGGAAAGAGAGCAAGGTGGTTGATGCACTCAGTAGAAGAGCGCACGAGTTGCATGCTTCAACCATTAGCATGTACCAATCAAATTTGAAATACAAAATCATAGAGGCTGCAAAATCATATTTGCAATACATAGAATTAATGGAAAAATTACAACAAGGTAATTTGCAACATAAAATTGAAGACTAAAAGATGGGGAATGATGAAATTCTTAGGTACAAAAGAATAATTTATGTACCAAATTCCCAAGAATTGAAAAATATGATATTGAGAGAAATGCATAACATACCTTATGTTGGACACCTAGGGTATCATAAAACTATTGTAGCTACCAAGAGCCAATATTATTGGCTAAGCATGAAGAAAGAAATTGTCAAGTACATCACCAGATGTTTGGAGTGTCAAAAAGTCAAGGATGAGCATAGACACCCAGCTGGGTTTCTGCAACCATTACCAATCCCTAAGTGGAAATGGGAAGTGGTAACAATGGATTTCATCACGAAGCTGCCCAGAACAAGCAAGCAACATGATTGACAGGTGTTCTATATGCACTAAAAACACAGTAAAAACCCTCAATTAAATTGTCAACCCGAGGTAAGTAAACTTAGAGTTGTACAACAAAATATATGCCAAAGGTAGAAGGTTGGTAGGAGTATAATATAACTAAGGAAGACAACTATCTAAGCCTAATATACTCAAGAAAAACTATCTAATGAACAAACCCTACTAAGAAAAATGAAACTAGGTAACCTAAGTACTTTTGGGTCAAGGGTTGATGGATAGTTCCTAAGAAAGAAAATGAAAACTCTATGTAAAGAAAACTAGTTTAACAATAAGAAAAAGAAAACTACTAAGCATAATAAGAAAATGACAAAATCAAACTATTTTAACTTTCCAACCTACATTCAATGAGCAACTACCCTATGAAAGCAAATAAATAAACAAGTAAGAAAAAGCACCTATCTAACCTATTAAAGCAAATAGACAAATAAGCAAAGACACCTAACTAACCTACTAAAGAAAAAGACAAGTAAACAAAGGAACCTATCTATCCTACAAAATAAAAAGATAGGTAAGCAAAGGAAACTAACTACTGCAAGCAAAACTTCTCATTGAACAACTATCTAGCCTAAGAGGCAAGTGAACTAAATTCCTAATGCAAAACTATTTCTAATGCATGAGAGGAAATTTAAATTCTCAATGAAGTGAATGAAAGGGAATTTAGTCTATTGAAAGAAAGAAAGACTAACAACTAATTGTTGAGAAAACTACTATCTAATCTATCAAAGCAAAGTCTATATATCCTACAATGGCAAATAAGACTATTTCCTAATCTATGAAAGCAAGAAACTATATCTATGAAAGTAGGAAAACTATTATTTTAACTTATGACAATTCAAATATAATGTTGGTGGTTGTATGAATGGATTTGGTGGTGACGGATAATATCTCAATGACACTTGACAACAAAGGACAATTCTAATGGTATAAGCTCAACACTAATCTCAATGGAAAAATGAAAGGTGTGAAGTAAACAATCCAATGGAAACTTAGCCATGATAAAAGTAATGTTAAATACCTTGCATATTCATGTATAAACCATCAACAACATAACAAGATCATCATTATTTAACCAAGAAATTTAATTTCATTTTAATCTATGAAAGGAAATTGCGTAAAAGAAAACTATAGTATGTCTACTCTAATCATTCAAACTACAATAAAGAAATAATTAAAAACTGAAATTAAAATCTGATATTCAAAAGTAAATTAACAATCTATATTAACCAACAACTAATTAAATGAAATCTATATAAATCTGAAGTAAGCAAGCTGTAACTAAAAACTAGAATTAAATCTATACATCCACCAGTCCTTGTAAGAAGAAAACCCAAATTAAAACTATGTTTTATTCTAATTAAAAATCTGTTCTAAACTTGACTGTAAAATTATAAAAGAAAGCATCATTTAACATCTACTTTGCACATGGGGTTAGTATAAAGAGAGAGAGACTTCTAATTGCACACATGGTTAGTATAGAGACTTGCAAGCCTGTTCCTAATCTACAAAATCAATACATGCTAACACATATCATCATCTAACCTGCAATAGAAAAACAAGACAATTAAGCTACAACAAATTAATTAACTAAATAAAAATATACATGTACACGAAATAAGAAAGAGTAGTTAAATTAGAAGTTGCATAAGAAGACATAAGAACAATCACCAGACTACTGGTGGTCCCCCTAACAAGTCGTGGCTACCTCCTACAAGCACACCATGAACTTAACAAGGTGAATTCACCATGAAAGCTTGAAAATGCAGTTCTGGGACAATTTTGACAATGTGAAATACCAAAACAGAGAAAAACAAATTTGTCTCTAATCTAATGTCTCTTCTACTTGCTTAATAATCTTATGACCATCCTAGCAGTATTTATAAGCTTACATACCAAGTGTTCGGCCACAGGAGGGTTGAACCACTTCTAATTTCAGAAAAATACAATAAATGATGCCCTAATTCACAAAACAGAGAGAACCAATAATCGCCCTCTTTGGATAACTGAAACTAAGTTGTCTAGAGTTCAGTAGCTAGAGGGGATAAGGACAAACAAAACCCAAGTTCCCGATTCACCCAACACTGGCCACCAATTCCATAACCAACAACTCGCCTTCCATTTATGTGCAATATGGAGTGCTGGACAGAGTGTTGGATCGAGTGTCGAAACGAGTGCCAGATTAAGTGCCAGAACTAGAAACATAGTGTGTTTTTTCCCTGTATCACCAAAAAATGTGAATTAGCTCTTGGAAACCATAAAACATGATGAATTATACTTGATTCAGTTATTAAACATGAATTACATGTACCTTATGGTGATCATACCATTTTATCATGAAATTCTTCAAAAGTCTCCTTTAAAGGATGAAAAACACATATGTACATGTAGCAAACATGTATAATAACCATCATGAAAGTGATCATATCTTAGGCCCAACATTACCCCCACACTTATGATTTTGCAGGTCCCACTGCAAACAAAACGAAGTTACCCCTCATAGCTAGGTTTGTTGAGGAGGGTCGGCTTTATAAGCCTCTCCCTCTTGCTATGAAGACTTAGCCTTGTGCCTCTTATGTTGCTTCAACTTTCCTTTGAGGCTACGGTTAGATTTGGTCATCTCATCGACCAATCATTGAAGAGAGTTAACTTTTGTTTGAAGGACTGCATTGTCACGATGAAGGTTCTTTTCTATTGTCTTCCTCTCTTCCAATTGTTGGAGAAGCTAATGGTTTTCCTTTCGTAGCTTCTCTATAGTTGGGGCAGAATCAGTGATCTCCGAGGAAGACTTAGGTCCTTTGAGAGATGTGGACAATCTATCAGTTTTAGGGTCTAGAGTAGGCATGGGTGAAGTAGGATTGATGGGAGATCGGTAAGGTGAGGTAGGTTCTTATTTTGTTGTCCTTAGTGGCTCTAATCCATCTTCAGAGACTTCCCTAAGTTTCTTATGAGGGCTCTCAAGGTCGGAGGATACTTGGATTGGATCCAAAGTAGGTGGAGGTTTTTCATAAGGCTTGGTTCTCATGTTCTAGGTACTCTTCTGAAAGGGTCCTTTACCAAATCAATAGGCTCCCCTACTGTTTGTAGGAATGATGGGAAATTCTTGCTGCATTACTTCTTGGATATTTTTAGGTGTTGGATCAAGAGAGAGTGAAGGCATTGTAGGGTCAACAATGGGATTCTTTTGGTCTTTTTACCCGATGAAGAAGTAGGGATATCAACAAGATTTTGGTATTGTTCTGGCAAAGAGAGGGTTTTTACAAGGGATATTGGAGTTCTTGGAGAGTGAGGCTTGGATGGAGAGATAGTTTTTAGGCTAAGTGGATTTTTGTCGATCTTAACTGTCAAGTGAGGGTTTGCAAATTGGTAGATAAAGGCATCCCAATTTTTCCCCTGTTTCTCCAATTCGGCAAGAACGAGGAGTTTGATCAAGCCATGGTGGAAGCGACTGTTGTGGGGATTAGTCACATTTTTCCTCACTTGAGAGGACATCTTCTCCAAGCTTTCGAGAAAATAGAAGGGGAAGTTCAAGGGTTTGTTGAACAGAAAATAAGCCAACAATCTAAAATGACAAGCTTTGAAAGTAGAGTATCTACCTTCACATGTAATTAACCTTGTGATGATGATGAGGGGATTGACCAATTTTTCCTTTATCCACTCCTTAGAATACCCTTTTGCTCCTAAAATGCTCTTGAATTAAGGCTTAAACACCCTGTTGTAACTTGAGCACGGCAATTGGTGGTTTTTGAACCATCTATCTCCCATTCTTGGGAGCTTTGTTACATCAACAATGGAATCTTCTGTGACTTCAAAGGTAAGAATCCCTACATGTGTTTCCTTACCATCAAAACCAACTGCAATTTGCATAGAGAGGCCATCATCATGGCCCTGCAAGCTAGACAGAAATGGCCCCCATCCTGTGCGCAAAAACACTTCTCGGCACTGTGCAAATTCGAGAATGGAAAACAAGTTTACATAGGAGGAGGGTTTGTATCTCCTAGGCATTGTGACATAGGTGAATGTAACTAAGAAAGGGTGTGAACAGGCCAAGAGATGGCATGAATTGATCATGGTCTGAGTGTGATTTGAACAGAGGACGAATTGGTAGAGGTTGGGCGTGATTTCTTAATGCAGAGGAGAGAAAATGGAAAGGGCAAATGAGATAATAAAGTGCCCAACCCGATTTTGGATGCTCTAATGGTGGAGTACATTTCCCACATGTGCGCGTGAGCTGCCATGTGTGGGAAATTCAAATTCGATGGAAATCTTTGGGGAAAAGTAGTAGTGCATGGTTAGATCAATGTCCAAGTCTGTTGACTTGGACATTTGATCATAAACATATGAAGCATCTTTAATCAATGCCTGAAACTAATTCAATTGAATGATTGAGTTTTGGTTGCCTGGAATCTAGGACATTTATTGGTGTGTATGGCACATCGTCGACATTTCAAACGACATCTCATACAACACCTCATCTGGTACCTCATATAGTACTTCATCTGGTACCTCTGTGTTAAGTGCATTTTCACCTCTTATAATGGATAGCCTGCAAATTTAATGTGTTTTTGGAAACCACAGTGGTTAATGAGTAAAGGAAGAATGCTCCATGCTCACTCATTCTTCTTGCATATGGCATATAATGTCAAAAACCTACAATGAACGGGTTATAGAAATCATAAAATGTATTGTCAAACCTAGAATATGCAACTTGTAATGAATGATAAACCGATAAAGAGAGGTCTGTTAAGTATGTGTTCAGTAATTTATACCACACAAGAGTTTAAGCATTTCAAAAATAACATGACTATCGCTGTAATAACCTGTATCATAGAAATAATACAAAAAATCTTGCAAATACGTATTTCTCTAGGCAATGATCATTTGTCAGCTCATGAACCCCTCCCCCACACCTAAGTATTGTGACACCTCACAATCAAAAGTATAGGAAACTACTCAATATCCCCCAATAGCCTAAGATTTATAGTATGTCAAGTGTAAATATAAAATTTCACAGCTTGGTCTGACGAGACAGTTAGAAGATGGCCCCACCTATAGGATAAGAGATCCTATATATAGATAAGAAGAGGTAGGCAAGAGAGTTTCAAGATAGTCTTAGAGTTATTTCCCAATGGCAAGTTTATGAGATTCATTAACCTTAGCTTAACCTCACATACTTAATGTTAGCTTTGTCTGCAAGTAATGTCGTACATCAGGACAACTTAGATTTATTATTTATTTTTGTCAGATTACCATCCTCGCTAGGTAGAATGCCCCACTGCCAGCAAGCCTATTCAGTACTCCGACAGGTTTACCTAGTCATACCACAGGCCAGTACCCACTGCTAGCAGACATGTTCAGTATCTTGGCGGGTTAGCCTCTTAAACCCTCAGAGACTGGCCCTCCATTCTTTAAGAGTTTAGTATAAGATTGCTTATGAAAGAAGATGGGGGAACAACTCTGAAACAACTTTTTCTTTATTTTTCTTTTTAATTGAGATGGTATTTATGTTAGAGGATGACTTTCTGTTATATTACTTAGTGATTGTCCCGATGTAAGGGGTACTTAAGAGGATGTGTCCTGTCTAAATATATGATATAATCAATCTATTTAGTGTGTAGTGGATGATACCATTGAGAAATACCAGAAAGGTATCTCTAGGCTCAACTTACTTTCTTCCTTTGTAGTTATTGTGATGTTTCCATGACTAACCACTAATTAGACTTCCTTGTTACTCTTTGATAAAAACACTTTACTCACTTACTCAGGTTTCTTGGAAAAACTATACCAGATACCTCTAGGCTTGATAGTTATGGTATCACTTCCTTATATAGTGGTGAAGAGTTTCAAGAGAAACTACTTTAGAATGCCTTAAAAAATGAGAATGTTTGCAAAAATACAACTAACTACAATAAGTCAATATTCATCTGATGCTTTAACAGACACAAAATTCAAGTATAACAATGTTTTGAAGAAGGATCATTGAAATTGTGTACTCCTGGTGAAATAAATACTTATAGAAATATCTAGAATTGCCTTATTAACAAAGTGCAAAAACTATTTACATATGTACAGTAGGAAATTCAGAAAAAATTTCAAGAACAAGGGGGGAATTCCCCATTTACTAAATCCAATGCCTTGTCAGTTGTCATGACCTATAGAAAATCCTCTCTGGAAATGGGCTTATGATAAAATTTAAGTCAGTGTCCATTTACCACAAAGGAGACTTGTCAATTGTCAATTGTTTTAATTTTTACAGCTCCATTGTCATATACAGTGTCTACCTTGTAAGGGCCCAACCACCGGGTGGTGAGCTTGCCTTTGAAGGTTTTGAATTGGGAATCAAACAACAGGGCCCAATCACGAGGCTGAAAGTGCTTCTTCTTAATAAACCTGTCATGCCACTTGCTCCTCTGGTTCTAGACTAATATCGTCTGTTGGATGGCATCATGCCTAATTTCATCCAACTCATTTAGTTGTAGGGATCGTTGCTTCTGAGCCTCATCCAGGTTCAATCCTAACTCTGCGACAATATGGAAGGTCCTTACTTGGAATTCTATATGTAAAAGTACTTGTTTCCTATACACTAGCTCATAAGGGGTATGTCCAGTGGTATTCCTCCAGGTAGTCTGGTATGCTGACAAAGCCTCTAGGAGCCTATCAGCCCAATCTCATTGATGTAACTGAAAAAATGTGGTCAAGATGGCTTCCATAACTTTGTTTGTGGATTCTACCTGTCCATTGGCTTGTGGGTGGTATGGAGAAGATTTATGATGTTTAATCCCATATTTCTCTATTAGCTCTTTCATCATCTTGGAAGTAAATTGAGTGCCTTGGTCAGTAACAATTTCATGAAGGACACCGAAGAGGGTAAATATGTCTTCATAGATAAATTCAACAACAGACTTCTCTGTGGCCTTGAATAGGGCTTTTGCCTCTACCCATTCGGTGACATAGTCCGTACAAACCAAAATATAGTTCTTCCTACAGGACATGGGTGAATTTGGTCCTACAAATTCGAGGGCCCATTTTTTGAAGGGTTCTACCATAACTTGGGCCAACAATGGAATTTCATCGGATGACATAGGTCTTCCTATCATTTGGAAACTATCACAACTTCTCATATACTTGGCATCATCTTTGAAAATGCTAGGAAAATAGTAACCTGAATGTAATACCTTATATGTTGTGCGTTTGTCAGAGAAATGACCACCACATGGTCCATCATGACAATTTCGTATTATTTCAGGTACCTCATCCTCTCAGACACATCTATGAATAATCAAATCAGCACCTGTGCAAAAAATATCATGACCAACCCAAGAGTAATTAGCACTTTGTGTAATAATTTTCCTCTTTTCATGAGGTGACAAATGAGATGGTAACTTCCTAGTGGCCAGATAGTTTTCCATATCCGCAAACCATGGGGTATTGACAGAAAGGGAAAAGAGGTGCTCATCTGGGAAACTATCATCTATAGGGATATCATCATCCTCATCAGGAAAGAAAGTCAGCTACTACATTATCCTTTCCAGGTCGGTCAAGCACAGTGATATTAAATTCTTGCAATAACAAAAGCCACTTGGTCACTCGACCATTCATTATAGGTTTGTTCATGAGGAACTTAATGGTGGAATGATCAGTGTGTAAAAATACTTCATAACCTATAATGTAATGACAAAACTTGTTAATAGCATGAACAACTGCCAATAACTCTTTCTCGGTGACTGTGTAGTTTAACTCGACATGGGACAAGTTATTTCTTACAAAATAAATGGCATAGGACTGTTGGTCCTCTTTCTACCCTAGTACCCCTCCTATTGCAGTGTCAAAGGCATCATTGGATATATGAAATGGGAGATTCCAATTGGTCCCTATAAGAACTGGTGCCACAGACAGCTTAGCTTTCAGGGTTTCAAAGGCAATTTGACACTACTCAGTCCAAACAAAGTCAACATCTTTTATTAATAATCGAAACGTAGGTGCAACAATCTTTGTAAAATTTTCAATAAATCGTCAGTAATATCCGGCATGTACCAGAAATCTTCTAATCTCTTTCTAAGTATTGGGGGGAGGAAGTCTATTAATGACCTCAATCTTTGCAGGATCAACTTTTATCCCTTCAGATGAAACATGATGTCCTAGAACCACTCCTTCAATTAACAACATTTTGCATTTTTCAGGACTTAGGGATAGGTTCATTTCTTGGCATCTGATGAGGATTTTTTCTAAGTTTTCTAAGGCTTCATGGTAAGTGTTTCCATAGACTCTGAAGTCATCCATGTATACCTCCAAACAATCATGAATAATATCAGAAAATATCCCTAGTATTGCTCGTTGAAATGTGGCAAGAGCGTTACACAATCCAAATGGTAAGACCCTATAGGCATAGGTGCCCCAAGGACAATTAAAGGTAGTCTTGTCCTAGTCCTCAGGTGCTATAAGAATCTGGTTGTACCCGTTGTACCCATCTAGAAATGAGAAATACTTATTTCCAGACAAGGTATCTAGAAATTGGTCAATGAAAGGGAGAGGAAAGTAGTCTTTTAGAGTGGCCTTGTTGAGTTCCCGGAAATCAAACCAAATTCTCCATTTCCCAGTCACTTTCTTTGGAACCACTACAAGAAGGGATACCCACTTACTGTCAGAGATGGGGTAGATAAATCCGACATTTATCAACTTTTGAATCTCCTCCTTGACTATGTCTTTGAGTGCTGGGTTCATCCTTCTCTGAGGTTTCCTAACAGGTGTTACTTCACCCTGGGTATATATGTGATGGATGCATGTGTCAGGTTGTATACCCTTCATGTCAGTGTATTCCCAGGAAAATGCTCCTATTTGTTTTTTAAGGATATCTACTAACTGTTTCTATTGGTCTGTGTTTAGCTCGGAGTTTATATGTAAACATTACCCTGGACTAATCTCGTAGGGAATAGTATAAGACATGGAAGACTCATCTATTTCGAAAATGAAATATGGCGAAGACAAAATGGATAGGTCTTATTGTTCTTGAAATTATTTCCCAAACATGTACTCAAATTAGGGAAAAGACGGTGGAAAATTCCCACATGTGATAGCAGAAATGAATTGTTTTAGCACATTTTTTGGTGTATGCTCCTGAAGTGCCCTTGCATGGTCACTAGGCAATATGGGTTATTCCCAGTCTTTGTTCTGGTATGGAAATTCAATCCACCATAGATTCTCCATAATAGGTTGAGATGGAGGGTAAATGGTGAGCTTCTGGATAGAGAAATTTTTTGAGATGGTAATTTCTCCTTCTCTACAGCCAATAAATGCATTGGTTGTGGCTAGCCAAGGTCTTCCCAAAATAACGGGATGGCCTCTGGAAATATCCCTTGAATGAATGAAAATAAAATCTACTGGGTACTCCCATGAGGCTAAAGTAACCATGACATCATCTAAAATCCCTTCAGGTATAACCCTAGTTTTATCTGCTAATTCTAAAATGGTTGGGGTAGGTCCAAGAAGAGGTTGTAATTGTAATTGTTTGAAGGTAGAAGCAGTCATAACATTGATGGTTGCCCCTAGGTCTATGAGAGTGTTTCCAATGGATACCTCATTAATGGTTATGGTCACTACTGGGTTTCCTGGATTCCCAATTTTTCTCTAAATTTGGCTTTTCTAATATGTACTTAGAGAGTCCTCCTACCAAGTGTATTGTAGGAGGGTCCTTTTGCTTCTTACCTGGCTTATCAATACAAAAATCTTTTACTACCTTACTATATATTGGAATTTCTATAATGGCTTGAAGTAGGGGAATTTTGACACAAATATTTTTCAATTCATTCAAAATGTCAAATTCTGGTCGGGTGGTAGGTTTCTTGATTACCAATCGGTCTGGATAAGGAGGGACCTTCGTAATTTGTGAAGGTTCATTTTGGGAAATCTTGGATTCTTGATTCTTTGGGATAATAACATCTTTCCACCTAGTGTCATCCGTGGGTTGTTTGGTGATTTCTTCTTCTTCTTCTTCCTGGATGACTATTGAGGGTCTCTTCCTCTCCATAACTTCTCCCAATCTTAGTTGAATTTCCTGTAATGGAAGAGGAGTAATAACATATGTCAGTAAGGCCTGCATCTCAACATTGTTAAGAGGTTGAGGGGGCTTATTATTAGGATTTGGCACTGGTTGTGCCAGTAATAGTGTCAATTTCAGGGAGCTTTCATTTTGAAATTATAGCTAATGTTGTTGTGGAATAGGAGGTAAAGGTGGTGGAATAAAACCTGGAAAACATTGTGGAGTGTTCGATGAGAACTGAGGATAAGTATGGTTGGACATAGGGATAGGTGAAGCTTGAGGGTTTCCTTGGTTGTGTCCTCCCCTCCATCCTTGAATCCAAGGATGTTGGTACTGAGTAGACTAGTTTTTCCAACCTGGTGAGTTCCACTGTTGTTGTTGATAATAGGGTGGAACTTGAGACTATAGATCTGGGTATGTGGTTTGATTCCTATGCTGCCATGGCCTCCTAGGTGCATAAGAATACTCCCCAGGATATCCACTCCTATAGATGGCTAATAAACTGGGCAATGATGGAAATTTATCAGTCACATGGTCTTCTATATAGAAGCCAAAACCTAAAATGTTATTTAATGGGAATTCCCTTGAGGAATGCTTCCTCCTACATCTTGGGCAATATATGCTCATTGCTACATTTTCTTCCTCCCATTTCTTTTTGAGTTTAAGGGTATCCAAATGGGAAGCTATTGTTCTTAAGATGTCATTCTTAAAGTTTTCTAAAAGGTTCCCTATCTTGGTTCTTGTGATACCACCTAAACTAATTGGTTTTAAGTTTCTATTGTAAGGGTCCTGGACATTCTTCATTGCTTTGGCTCTAATCCTTGAGTAATATTTACACATTTCATGTATTTCAGAAAATGGTTTATGAGAGATGTCACCTCATGCCATCAGGTTAAGCATCTCTAAATATTCTTCTAAAATTCCCTGAAGGAAAAGATCCCTAATTGCATCCTCTGGAAGGTCATGGTATTTTGATTTCTGGGAGATATAACCAAATCTTTCCATATAATCTTCGAGGGTCTCGTATTCTAATTGTTGGATTTTAAAATTTTCATTATGAGATTCTCTGGTCTTACAATAGTCTTGGTACTTCTTAATAAAGATGTCTTTTATGGCTTCCCAAGACCTAATACCGGAATCTCTCAACCCCATGAACCATCTTAGTGTAGAGTCTTTGAGGGTGGAAAGAAAGAGTTTTAATTTCTGGGCATCTTGTATGTAGTTGTAGCTCCTACACAAGATGTCAAATTCAAATAGGAAGGTATCTGGATCTTCATTGTTTTTACCATAAAAGGTAGGCAGTTCTGAGAGAGGAATATTCTTCATGTTGACAGTCGGAGTGGTGTCTAAAATCGAAAACCCAAAAGTAGTTTTGGTTTGGTGTCCAGTTTCTTCTTCCTCTCCATATCTTAGATTGTTATGGTATTCATGATCATCCATATTGGCTTGATTGCCAAAAAGAAAGTACCTAGGTGGTTTTATCTTTGAAGAAAAAAAGGTTTCCCTTTGATGGAAAGGCCTTCCTATGGATTCAATGTCTGGGACTCTACTCGAGCCAGTTAAGACTATTGGTGCCAAAGATTCTATTCCAGTTTGAGAGATAATCACATTGATTGAACTAACAAACAAAAGATTCACCTGTTCAGGGTCTATGATGTCTTTATAGTTAGGGTCCCCTAGTGGTGGTGTAAAAGAAAAGGTTGTATTGTTTGGTTGTGTGGAAGACTCGAGTGGTCTTGCCTCTTGTCCTAATATTGTTGATTATTCAATTTATTGTTCTATAGTGCTCCCTATATTAGTCTCTTTAGAGACTATTTTATCTCTTTGAGTTGAGCTAGCTCCTGTTTTTCGGTATCGGTCTGTGGATTTTATAAGAGGAACATTCCTTCCCCCAAAGAGGTCTGAAGGAACCTTGTTTGAAAGGTTTGGTTTTGATTTAATGTATCTACCTTGTGGGTCTCTAGGCCTATTAATGAAAGAAATCAAAAAGAAAAAGAAAAAGCTACCATTTGATTCCTAGGTCTATTCATGAAAAACAAAAACAAAAAGAAAAACTACCATTGGGTTTGGCGGAACCTGCTATAGCAGATGTGCACGTTCTTACCTCTCATATTAAATTCCCTCCGCCACCAAACTAATGCTAAGGTCTAAGGATGATCGAATTCCTAGCTACTTCTTACCTTGAGACAACTCCCCGGTAGCGACGCCAAAAATGATGGGTGTTTTATATGCGCTAAAAACATAGTAAAAACCCTCAATTAAATTGTCAACCCAGGGTAAGCAAACTTAGAGTTGTATAAAAATATATGACAAAGGTAGAAGGTCAGTAGGAGTATAATCTAACTAAGGAAGACAACTATCTAAGGCTAATCTACTAAGAAAAACTATCGAATGAGAAAACCCTACTAAGCAAAATGAAACTAGGTAACCTAAGTACTTTTGGGTCAAGGGTCGATGGATAGTTCCTAAGAAAGAAAATGAAAACTCTGTGTAAAGAAAACTATTTTAACAATAAGAAAAAGAAAACTACTAAGCATAATAAGAAAATGATAAAAGAAAACTATTTTAACTTGCCAATCTACATTCAATGAGCAACTACCCTATGAAAGCAAATAAATAATCAAGTAAGAAAAAGAACCTATCTAACCTATTAAAGAAAATAGACAAATAAGCAAAGACACCTAACTAACCTACTAAATAAAAATACAAGTAAGAAAAGGCACGTAACTATCCTACGAAAGAAAACGACAAGTAAGCAAAGGCAACTAACTACTACAAGCAAAACTTCTCATTGAACAACTATCTAGCCTAAGAGGCAAGTGAACTAAATGCCTAATGCAAAATTATTTTTAATGTATGAAAGGAAATTTAAATGCTCAATGAAGTGCATGAAAGGAAATTTAGTCTATTGAAAGCAAGAAATACTAACAACTAATTCTTGAGAAAACTACTATCTAATCTATCAAAGCAAAGTCTATCTATCCTACAACAGCAAATAAGACTATTTCCTAAGCTATGAAAGCAAGAAACTATATCTATGAAAGTAGGAAAACTATTCTTTTAACTTATGACAATTCAAATATAATGTTGGTGGTTGTGTGAATGCCTTCGGTGGTGATGGATAATATCTCGATGACACTTGACAACAAAGGACAATTCTAATGGTATAAGCTCAACACTAATCTCAATGGAAAAATGAAAGGTGTGAAGTAAACATTCCAATGAAAACTTAGCCATGATAAAAGTAATGTTAAATACCCTACATATTCATGTATAAGCCATCAACAACATAACAAAATCATCATTATTTAGCTAAGAAATTTAATTGCATTTTAATCTATGAAAGGAAATTGCGTAAAAGAAAACTATAGTATGTCTACTTCAAACTGCAATAAAGAAATAATTAAAAATAAAAATAAAAAACTGATATTCAAAAGTAAATTAACATTCTATATTAACCAACAACTAATTAAATGAAATCTATATAAAGCTGAAGTAAGCAAGCTATAACTAAAAATTGGAATTAAATCTATCCATCCACCAATCCTTGTCAGAAGAAAACCCGAATTAAAACTATGTTCTGTTCTAATTAAAAATCTGTTCTAAACTTGACTGTAAAATTATAAAAGAAAGCATCATTTAACATCTACTTTGCACACGGGGTTAGTATAAAGAGAGAGAGACTTCTAATTGCACACATGGTTAGTATAGAGACTTGCAAGCCTGTTCCTAATCTACAAAATCAATACATGCTAACACATATCATCATCTAACCTGCAAAAGAAAAGCAAGACAATTAAGCTACAACAAATTAATTAACAAAATAAAAATATACATGTACAGGAAATAAGAAAGAGTAGTTAAATTAGAAGTTACATAAACAGACATAAGAATAATCGACCAAACTGCTGGTGGCCCCCCCAACAAGTCGTGGCTACCTCCTATAAGCACACCACGAACTTAACAAGGGGAATTCACCATGAAAGCTTGAGAACACAGTTCTGGCACAATTATGGCAATGTGAAATACCAAAACATAGAAAAATGAATTTGTCTCTAATCTAATGGCTCTTCTACTTTCTTAACAATCTTATGACCATCCTAGCAGTATTTATAAGCTTACAGACCAAGTGGTTGGACATAGGAGGGTCGAACCACTTCTAATTTCGGCAAAATACAATAAATGATGTCCTAACTGACAAAATAGAGTGAGCCAATAATCACCCTCTTTGGACAACTGAAACTGAGTTGTTTAGAGTTCAGTAGCTGGAGGGGATAAGGATAAACAAAACCCACATTCCCAATTCGCCCAACACTAGCCGCCAATGCCATAACCGCCAACTCGCCTTCCATTTCTGTGCAATATGGAGTGCTAGACAGAGTGTCGAATCGAGTGCTGGAACGAGTGCTGGATCAAGTGTTGGATCAAGTGTCAAAACTAGAAACATAGTGCATTTTTTTCCCTGTAACACCAAAAAACGTGAATTAGCTCTTGGAAACCATAAAACATGATGAATTATACTTGATTCAATCATTAAACATGAATTACACGTACCTTATGGCGATCATACCATTTTATCATGAAATTCTTCAAAAATCTCCTTTAAAGGATGAAAAACACATATGTACATGTAGCAAAAATGTATAATAACCATCATGAAATTGATCATATCTCAGGCCCAACAATGATTCTATCATGGTAGTGGTGGACAAGATTACCAACCCTACCCATTTCATTCCGATGAAGCTTACTCACAAGGAAACTAATGTTGTTGATATTTATATGAGGGAAATTTCTCAATTGCATGGTATACCTAAGACAATTGTGTCTGATAGAGATCCAAATTTCACATCGAATTTTTGGAAAGGATTATTTAAAGGATTTGGAACGAATTTGAATTTTAGCACAACTTATCATCCATAATTTGATGGCAAAACATAGAGGGTGAATCAAGTGATTGAGGATATGTTGAGGATGTATGTGATGGACAAACCATAAAAATAGGAAGAATACCTACACTTGGTAGAGTTTGCTTATAACAATGGGTACCAAGTATCTTTAAATATGATCCCATTTGAGGCACTTTATGGAAGAAAGTGAAACACACCTGTAAGCTGGGACAACCCAACAGATAGAGCAATGGTTGGGCCTGATTTACTTAGAGAAATGGAAGAGAAGATGTAAAAAATAATGCAAAACTGAAAGGTTGTTCAAGGTATGAAAAAAATCTATGTTGATAAGGGTAGAATTCATAGGGAATTTAAAGTGGGTGACCATGTATTCTTGAAAGTGAAGGCCAACAGAAGTTCCCTGAAGTTGGGAAATTTCTCAAATTTGGCAGAGTGTTATTGTGGGCCATTTGAAATCCTAGAGAGGATTGGGCCTGTAGCTTATATGCTTGCATTACCTACATCAATGTCTATTCATAATGTATTCCATGTATCATTGATCAAGAAGTATATACTTGATGCTATCATGCGATTGATTGGAATGTGATTCAGGTGGACCAAGAAGGTGCTTTTCAAGTGCATTTGGTGCCCATATTTGACTGGAAGATCAATCAGCTCCAGAATCTATCCATACAGCTAGTAAAGGTCCAATGGACCTGGTACGGTCCTAAGGATGCAACTTGAGAGCACAAATATGCTATGAGGGAAGAATACCCACATCTTTTTGAATATTTTTAAAAAATTGATGGTAATTTGTAAATATGGTGCACTGAGGATAGTGAAAAAATAAGGGGAGGGTAATTTAATACCCCAAGACTGAGACCTAGTTAAAATTTTAAATATTTTTTATAGGCTGGTGATCCAAGTGATTATAATCTAGGAGGCTTATGTGTGGAATTAGGCATGAGAGCATAGATGCTAAAGGCCAGTGAGCCTATTTTTGTATATTTAAACACTCATATCATAAATATAATACATCACTGCATGTAGACCGACCACGATAAAAGAGTATGGGGGACTAAACTCCACTAGGAAGGGAAAGGGAGGGGCTAAGAGCCTAGGAAAGGGGGATAAGCATGAGGGATTACCTCCAAAGGAATATTATAATATTATTCCTAAAAGACTAAGCTATGGATATAACTTATGATATCCTAAGTTCTTAAGGGAGGGTGAACGAATCCCAAGGGGAGAGAAATGAGCTCTAGGAGAGCCATGTCATCAAGGGAGCATGAAAATATATGTGGGGAAAATTAGTCTATTTTGGATCTTCTTCCCCCTAGACGAACACAGGGACTCACAAAACCATTGAACCCAACAGGAGAATCTCTCCATGCCTCATAGACACCTTCAGTAGTGATCTCACACCTTTCCTATTATGCAAAGTACACATGTAGTTTCATGAACCCATATTGTCCCTTACCTAAAGGTTTTTGTTGCCAACACAGCTCCTTGCCTGAGCGTGGTTGTTGCCTTTAACTGTTCCATACCTGAACTTTGTTGTTGCCATCACCCATACTTGTTTGACTTAAGAGCTAGATAGAAGAAGCAGGTTGTGAGGCCTGTGTATTTAATAGGCATGTTTTTAGGCCCATGAGAAACTCTCTCCAGGTGAGATAATTGTTGGGGAAGTGATTTCCTGAGGGAACCCAAATGAAAATACAGTTCTTTGAGACTTCATGTCTTTCCTATTATTGAAGCCTTGGAAGGGAAGTGGGGAAACCGAAGGACTGTTGAGAAGAGAAGGGGATATTTGTATTTGATTATATCTGCTAAAGCCATCAATAAAAGAAAAACATTTCTTTCCTGACAGTGTATCTAGGACCTGGTCGATAAATGACAAAGGAAAGTGATATTTTTGTGTTGTCTTATTTAATTCCCTATAGTATACAAAAATCCTCCACTTCCCATTTTTCTTTGGGACAATCAAGAGAGGAGATACCCATTGACTTTCAAAGATTGGATAGATAAAGTTAATGTCCAATAGTTTATGGAATTATTGTTTAACAACGTCCCTAAGGGTGGGATTCATTCTCCTTTGAAGTTGTCGGGTGGGAGTGCATTATTTTTTAATATAGATATAGTGAGTACAAAGATCAAGGTGTATACTCTTTGTATCCTTGTAATCCCAATTAAAATCTTCTTTCTCCCTTTTTAGGACTTGTAACAGTTTATCAATCTGCATGGGGGTCAGATTTGGATTGATATTCAATAATTTTCCTAATTCAATTTGAATGGGGACACTATTGTGAATGATTGTAGTTTGTATTCCCTCGTCTTTTGTTTATGATACAGGGTATTCAGGATCATCATTATTTATTGTAGCTTCTATTATATGATACAAAGGATGTGGAACATAGGTAGTATTATTGATAAAATTGTTAATAACATTATCCTCTATTTCAATTTTGAAATATAGGGCTTTCTCAATTGTCGATATTGGTCGCACATTATTGTTTTTAATTTCACAATCATCCCATACATGGTATTCGCAAGATATACTGGATTTTTCTAGGGGACAGAGGGTCATATTTTTCGTGGAATCCCCATGGGAGATTTTCATATTTCCTATCTTGCATCCAATGTAAGCATCGACCGTGGCCAACCATGGTCTTCCCAAGATCAAGGGATGACCATCTAGCTAGAATTTTTTCTAGAGGACCAGGAGGTCCAGTGTGTAAATTATAACCTTGTACAATATCTACTGCAAATAGATATTCAGGAAAAGAACAGAAAATATACAATGGAAAATACAAACATTACACAGATATTTTTCCCCTAGAAACCCAAACTGGGAAAACCAACATATTCTATATTCATTCAATGTGTTACAATGTTTACAATAAAAAATACATATAGGATCCAGTGGCATCCAAAACCCTAACCCAATGACCTATATTAGTCCAAAACCCTAATTCCTTAACCATAAATAGAAAACCATCGGCAAAGAAACCATGTGCTGAAAAAACACCTAAATATAGTGTGGTCTCGATGCAGAATTTTGTTTTTTGGGGGGCGTTGACTCCGAAGTCCCATGAAGGGGGATCTGCTCCCCTGCATGCCTGACACATATGCCGATACACTACTACTCATGAAAATAATATAACACATACCCAACATGTTGGATATGCCCATGAGTCAAATGAGACAATCACGTCGTCCAGGATCCATTCTAGTCAGATGGTGGATCGATTAGATAATTCCAAGATAGTAAGGGTCAGTCTAAGAGGTACTAATATTAACATCTCCCATGTTTCTTTAGTCATAGTATTAATATCTTCTCCCAAATCTAATAATGTGTTGGGGGAACTTTTTCCTTGAATATGAACAATGACAGTTGGATTCTCGGGGTCATCATATTTGACAGGTGTGTCCCTCACCAGGATAAAGTTAGATAATTTTTCCAACACATGGATAGTGGGTGGGTCCTTGGGTTTTCTTCCTGTTTTCTTAAGGAATAACTAGGTAACTATCTTGGTGTAGATTGGTATATCTCTTATTTCCTATAAAAAAGGGTTTTAATGCATAGGTTCTGAAGTTCCCCTAATATATTAAATTTAGGTTGGGAGGTTGTATTGACGATTGATATCCTTTAAGGATATGGAGGAGTAACAGTTTGAGTGTGAATTGGGATAGTAGCATCTACGTGTGGTATTTTTTCTATTACTCCAAAAGTTACAACATGCATAGGATCTTCATTTCCTTCTTGATTTTTCCTATTTTGGGGAGGTGAAGGTTCATCCTCTGACTGCTCTGTAATTATTGGTGAGTTTTGTGGATGGATTACCCTCCTAGACCTAAGGTGTACACCATTACATGCAAGAGGGATAATGTTGTAGGCTGGAATGTTTGATTTTTCAGCCTGTTGAATTGTCTTATTATTGGGATTTGGTGTGGCTTGGATAGGTAATTGAGGTAGGATTGTAGGACCACTCATTAGAGAATTTATTGGTGTATTTACAGGAAATTGTGATTGAGGTGGTGGAGGCATAAATGTGGGTAATTTTGGCATGGGTGTTCGGAATTGTTGCCCTGAAAAAAGAAGAATTCTTCCAATTTAATGAACATTATGGATCCTAGAACAATTGAGTTGGCCATTGTGCCCGTGGTGAGGGATATTGAAATTGTTGAGGGTTTTTCTAGTGAGGATTAAAAAAATTTGGTTGTTGGGGGTTATACTGATTATGCCAAGTATTACCAAATGTGGAAGGGTCTTGATTCATACCTGGAGGTCATGCCTTCCATGGCTTCTCAGAGCCTAAGAAGTAAGTTGGTTCAATTTCTTTACTGGGACCTTAGTAGATCTCCTTCTGTATAGGAAACGATGGGCATGATTTCGTGGGATGTTCCTGATCACAGATTCCACATATCTCAACAAATTACACCAGACGTTCCCTGGAGGAGTGCTTCGTTCTACATTTTGGGAAGAAAATGGCAAGTTCCTTTTCATCCTGCAATTGTTTTTTTTTAGCCTAAAACACGTCTAACTGTGAAGGTAGTGTTCCAAGGATGTCAATTTTGAAGTGTTCCAACAAATTTCCAATTTCTATTCGGGTTACTCCCCCACTGGCTAGTTTTGTTGCTCTAGCGTTGAGATCTCTAACCCCAGGTTTTTATCTAGTCATTCCTCATGAGCATCTTTTACATTGTTTTCATATTTACTCGTAACTTTCTTCAGAGATATCCCCTTTTACAATTAAGTTTAACAACTCCAACCATTCATCTCATATCACTCGAATTAGGATGGTATTCAAAATTTCGCCACCCAATGTACTATATCGAGACCTATGTAAATTGTACTAGAAAGGGTCTATGAAGTCTTCCAAATTATCATTTTCTTTTTGTGAGATCTTGAAAAATTCCTCCTTGAGTACTCAATTTCTACAATACTATTGGTATTTTTCAAGGAAGGCCTTCTTCATGTCATCCCAAGAAGTTATGGTACTACCACCTAGACCCATTAACCATATCAACATTGCTCCCTTCAAGGTGGACGAGAATAGTCTTAATAGCTTCTGTAAATAATCGGTATAGTCGTAACTTCGACATAGTACGTCAAATTTGAACTGGAAGGAATCTGGGTCCTTAGTAGTGATCCCATGAAAATTAGGGAGGGATGCCAAAGATATTGGCTTCATTGGTGCATTCCCAGTTGTGTTGATGATGGGGAATTCAATAGTAGAAGTTATATTGGGCATTTCTTCCCAAATCCTCCAATAGTCCTCTGAAATTCCAAAGGCAAGAGGTACCCACTGAGATGAAACAAGGATGGTTGTTTATGGTATAGGTGGTTTAGTAGCACTCCTTTGATCTAGGTTAGGATTTTCAGGGGGTTTTCCCTATACAAGACTCTGATAGTCTAATGGAGGGTCCCCTATTTCTCCTTGTCCTTCTGCTAGGTTATGAAACTAAAGTTTTTTTTCCACAAAAGGCTCTTCCTATGATTTTGATTACTCTTCTGGTTTGGCATCACCATTTCGGCTAAGTTACTTCTTGGAGTGGCCCAACAGTTGGTCCCTATTTGAGGTGAAGCATGATGAGATTCTAATTCATCCTTCGAAATGATGTCCTGTATGAATGTTTTTCTTCCTAGATCCTTCTATCCCTGACCTCTTTTACCCGTAGGTGTTTTTTCTTTCTTGGGTTTTCCCATACCTCTACCTCTATTCTTGCATCCATATATATGTCACATAGTCTACATGCCCTAGTTCAATTGAGACAAGATTCTATTGTGTGTTCCCTAGAGGTGGGTGATATATGCGTAGGTTTTTACCTTCCATATTTACTTCTTAGGCCTTAATAGAACTAAAGATGACACAACTAACCCAGTATGTGATCAGAATCTTGTGCCCTTATAACCTCCTTGACAATGACGCCAAAATGTTGGTGGTTTTAATTTCCTTTTTTGGACACTTAAACTATGCTTCACATTAGTTATCAATCTAGGGTACATTTTTTATTCCAAGGTTACACACAAATTCTATGAAAGAGATAGGTTCCTTTTCAAAATTTCTCATTCTAAATGATCATATAGCCTAATAAAAATTTCACACTTTAAAAATCCACACACATTAAACCTTAATCAAATTATTAAAGGAAACAACCGAGTGTGGCCAATTATAGTCTAGAATATCAACCATCAATCTGTCAAAGAACTAACCAATTGTAGCCCTATGCTAATTATAAAGAGAATGCAACTGCTATGAATTAAAGATGAAATCTATCTGTAGAATAATTCATACAATCATAAAGAAAATTTAAAAATATCGATCGAGATTCTACAAATGACAGGAAATGAACCAGTTCCTAGAAACAATAAAGAAATCAATCCAATTCCTACAATAATGACACCAGTAGAAATCAAATCCTTACTCGATCAATCTTGTATTACAACGTCTTGTAAAAAATAGACAACAAGAAGCATATTAGCACACACACATAAACCAATACAATGGATATTACAGAACAATCAAAAGAACTAATGTAACAGTAGCACCTGACTAGTGAAGGGGGGCCTTCCTCCACTAATCAGGGATAAAAATATTAATCACAAATTAACACTCAGTGAGAATAACAACCTGCATACTCTATTATATAAAATATAAAACAATCTCCATGATCTTTCTACAATATTTCTCTTTAGCTTTGTTCTCTTTCTATTTATCCCCTTCAAGGATCCTTAATACATTTATATATATGTCGAATGGAAAAAAATTCCCAACAGAATATCTAGACAAATCAATACATAATTAGCACGAAACTTGTTGTGCATATATGTTGTTACTTGTATAAAATAGAGCAACTTGTTACCCCTATATCAAATTATATCCAACGGTTGGTACCCCCATATCATTGTAGTGGCTTATCGTCATGCTGGTGTCTTTGTTCATTATCTCACTTGAGAATTGGTCAAAGACCATATGCTCAAGTGACACATCATGATCCTGGAAGTAACATCTTTAGAAGTAAGAACTTTACAAGATAGTTTCATGATAAGTTCCCTTCCTTGAGTTGGTACACTCTGTCCACAACCTACAAGTACACACTTTCCTAACCACCACATAAGTAATTCGAAGCTAGGTAAAAACCACTCAACATCCCCATATTATTAATTAAATAATATAATTCACAAACAAGGTTGTATGTTATGCCAAGCATGGAATCATAGGTAAGATGTTATCAAAAGGATAATATAGGGTCGTCAAAATGGTTCCAAAACAGGATGAACAATTGGCAAAAAGGTGCATTTCATGGGCCCAATATTTTTCTCCCACTTTGGGTTTCCATGGTAAATCTTTGTGCATTATGTATTGTATGTTTTAATTGTTCATTATTGACTACTGGTAAATAAAAAATTATGATTAAAAAAAAGTGTGGTAAAAATTATCGTGTAATATTGATTCACCCTCCTCTTGTTATTCTAACAATTGGTATCAGAGTAGGTTACTTCAGGAACAACCTAACCATTGGAAGATGACTCCTCACAATGGAGGGATGAGAAGGGTTCTCCACAAACAGAGCCCCAAAATTTGATAAATCATAATATGTCTTCTGGAAAATAAGAATGCAAGCATTTTTTTATGTCACTTGGATATGATGTGTGGGCTTCAATAGTAAATGGTTACAAATATCCAAGCATATCCTCAACTAATATGACTAAAATCAGGCTTAGTAACAATAACTCCAGGGCCATAAATGTTATTCTTTTCGGACTAACAAAATTAGTATACACCAAATTCATGCATTGTGCCTTACCTAAAGAGATGTGGGACAAACTACAAAATATCTATGAAGGAGATGATAAGGTTAAGAAAGAAAAGTTACAAATCTATAAAGGACAATTTGAGACTCTCAAGATGAATGAAAAAGATAATATTGCAACCTATCTTCTTCATGTAGATGAGGTTTTCAACTCCTTTAGAGGATTAGGAGAAGATGTTGAAGAAAATAGTATTGTGCAGAAGGTGCTCAAGTCACTTCCATTAAGATTTAATCCCAAGATATATGTTAATGAGAAAATTAAGGATCTAGATAAACTGACTATGGATGAGCTACATGGAACCCTAATTGCATATGAAATGAGAATAGAATAGGATAACCCACCAATAACATCAAGGAAGTAAGCAACCTTTAAAGCATAAAAGAGGATAGGGTGAAAGATAAGTGATTTCTCATACAACAAACTGGATGAGGAAGAAGAAAATTTTGTCATGAAGCTCAAAAAAATATACAAAGGTTGTCTCCCTTTCAAATGTTTTAATTGTGGAAAAATAAGACACTTTGCTCATAAATTTCCTTATGTAAATACCAATGAGAAAGAATAATTTAATTTCAAGAAAACCAACAAAAGGAATATTTAGAAGGAGAAAAAGCCTTACAGACAAAAGGAATAATCTATATACCAATGAAGACAACTTCTCATTAGATGATAGTGATAGTGAAGCAAACGAGATTCTCATTATGGGCGTGGAAACACAAACAATTGAATATACAGACTTGATAGAAGAAAATAATTGTGCTAAAGACACATAAGTAAATCTTGAAGCATAAATCATTAGTTCCCTAGAAGAAACTTATAGACTTAAGGACAAGATAGAAAGAAAAAGTGGGAATTACATAAATATAAAGAAAAGGAATATGATGATAAGGAAACAAAGAAGACAATAACTACCTTAAAGGTTCAGGTAGAAGAAAAAAAGAAGATTGAAGAATTTCTATAGGATCAACTGAAATAAAAAGAAGATATCTACAACACTCTTGAATCTGAAATAGTCCACCTAAGAAAGAAGTTGGAGAAATCAACAAGAAGCACTACAACTTTACATGAAATCCTAAATAATCAAAGAGAACCATTTGACAAAACTGGTCTTGGATACAATGAGGGGAAGGAATCTTTCAATGAAGAAACATAAACATCTTCAAAACAACCAAGAGAACAAAGAACAAAGACCTATGTTGACACTCTCAAAAATATAATCAAAGTTTAAGACCATAGAAGGGAAGAACACTATGATCCAAAAGAGGCAAATTTTACTCATAAAGACTGAAGCTCTAAAGCTATCCCATCAATATGGAATCACACTACTAGGTATCAAAAATCCTTCTATGGATATTGTTACTCCTGTAATTAATTTGGTCATAAAGCAATAAATTGTAGAATAAATATAAGAAGAGATTACATGAGGATAAGAAATAAAGTTCCCTATTTTTTCAAGAAACTCTTCCTTGGATAAGTGGGTTATCAACAACATATTCTCTAGTCATATGACAAGAGATAGAACAAAGGTCATTACCTTGAAGAAAAATGTGGGAAACATTACCTTTGGAGACAATGGAAAATCAAATATAGTTGGAAAAGGAACCCTTAGCCTTGACAATAGAAAAGCTAAGATATAAAATGTTTTGTGTGTTGAAGATCTAAAACATAATCTTCTCAGTGTAAGCCAGATTTGTGATCAGGGACGCAGACTCATATTTAACTCTCAATAATGTGAGATCAGAAAAGTAGACTCACACAAGTTGATAGAAAAAGGAATCAGAAGCCCAAATAATGTATATGTTCTTAATGAAATCAATGGAGAAAAAATATTTATAGGACAAATAGATGAAAGTTTGTTGTGGCACAAAATAATGGGCTATACTAACTTTGACAATCAGGTAAAAATCAGTACCAGACAAACAGTAACATACATGCCAAAAATAATAAAACCCTCAAGCACTATTTGTATGTAGTGTCAGCATGGAAAATAGTCAATGGTGAACTTAAAAAAAAAGGAATATGCAACTTCCAAGCTGTTGGAACTTATACATATAGATCTTTTTGGACCATCAAGGACTAAAAGTTTACAGTGAGAAAGGTACTCCATGTTACTCATTGATGATTATACAAGAATAACTTGGGTTTATTTCCTCAAAAATAAATTTGAAGCATTTGACAAATTCAAGGCATTCAAAGCTCTAGTTGAGAACAAGACAGAGATGAAAATCAAATTCTTAAGGTCAAACAATGGAGGTGAATTCACATCAAATGAGTTTGTGGAGTTCTATGAAGTACATGGAATAACAATATTGTATGCAGCAACAAGAACTCCTCAACATAATGGGTTTGTTGAAAGGAAAAACAAACATGTACAAGAAATTGCTAGAATGATGATAAATGAAGCAGGCCTATCAGACAATTTTAGGAGAGAAGTAGTTTATAAAAATGTCTATATGCTAAATAGAGGAAATATCATAACCAATAATGACAAGACACCCTATGAACTATATAAAGGGCGACCAACATTTGTCAAACAATTCAAAATTTTCGGGAGCATGTGTTACATCAAACGAGACGATGAGGACTTATGAAAATTTGACTCCAAATCAGATGAAGGATTTTTTATTGGACATAAAGAATAAAAGCCTATATGTGTTTCAGTAAAAGGCTATAGAAAATTGTTGAAATTATTAATGTCAGAATAGATGAAGAAATCAAGTACACTAAAGAAGAGGAAGATGAACATGAAGAAGAAGAAAAAGAGGAATAAGAACAAGAAAATGAAGAAGAAAAGGATGAATAAGAACAAGAAAATGAAGAATAAAGGAAAGAAGAAGAGAAACGCTAAGATACACAAACACTGTCAAGGTTTGTATAAAATAATCACCTAGAAACATTGATTCTTGGTGACAAAAATGCTAGAACCTAGACAAGGAGGAAATTGGAAAACAACTCTGAACAGATGAATCTCTCCATACTATCCCAAGTAGAACCTAAATTATTTATAGAATATTAGAATGATAATCATTGGTTGAATGTTATGGAAGAAGAGTTAAGTCATATTGAGAAAAATGAGACTTGGGATCTTGTCCCAAGACCCAAGGATAAAAATGTGATCAGAACTAAATGGGTATTCAAGAACAAGTTGAATGAAGATGGAAAATTAGTAATAAATAGAGAAAGAATGGTCCTTAAATGGTATGCTCTAGTAGAAGGCATCAATTTTGAAGAAACATTTGCACTTGTTGCAAGGTTAAAATCCATTAGGATGTTTTTGGCATTTACAAGCTTTAATAATTTCAAAGTATATCAAATGGATTCCTAGTCAATTTTCTTGAATTGTGATCTAGAGGAAGATGTGTACATAGAAAAACTTGGAATATTTCAAGATGCACCCTAGGAAACACATGTAAATGATATCAAATGAATATTTATGTATTTAAAGGGTTCTTTGGAATTTGGCCTATGGTGTCCAAAAGGATAATACTTTACTCTAACAACATATAATGATGTAGATTGGGTAGGCATTGTTGATGACAGTAAGATCACAAGTGGAGGAGCATTCTTCTTGAGCAATTTTTTTGTATCCTGGCTCAACAAGAAACAATATTCAATCTCATTATCCACAATAGAATAAAAGTACATTGTAGAAACATCCTGTTGTACACAAATTCTTAGGATGAAAAAAATACTAGAAGACATTTAGATAGAATACAAGAATCCAATTTTTATACTATGTGACAACACAAGCACTATAAGAATTTCAAAGAATCTAGTGATGCACTCAAAGACAAAACATATCTCAATCAAATATCATTTTCTGAGGGAACATGTAAATGATAATATGGTTAGGTTGGAGTATGTTCCTACCAAGGAACAAATAGAAAACAAATTTAAAAAACCCCTACGTAGAGATACATTTGAGTATCTCAAATAGAAGATGGGAGTCATTCCAATTTCTCAGTGAAAGCTTCAGTTGAAAGTTGTTGGGAGCTAAAAAAAACCTAAATATTAGGGGGATAGTGCATATAGTTGTACATTTCAAAGGAAAATGAAGAATATCACATCTGGGGGAGCTACAAAAAGATAAGAATATTTCTAGATACAACGAAGAAATTGCAAAATATAAAAAATGGTTTCCACTGATGTCAATAGGGGAGATAAATGAGATAGGGGGAGACTTGTAAATAGAGGATACTTGCATAGATTGTGTTGTGATCAATGAAAAAGGGGGATATTGTTGGAAATTGTGTTGTCATTGATTTCAAATGTAGAAAGTCTTGGATGTCATTGATGTCACAAGAAGGAGGAGACTAAACATTGTTAATGAACTGATCATTGTCAATGATGAAGGTAGAAATACTACGATGCCATGTCCAAGGATCGAACCTAAACCATACATGACTCAACAGAGAAAACTTAATTCTACAAATCAAACCAGAGAGAGCAAGTCAAGAAGGCCCTTGCACATCTATATATCTTTGTTTTTAAGCTTTGATGAGATCTCTTCTAGGGTGATCGAAGACTAGGTTGTAGAGGATCGAAGGAAGATGCACTAATTAAATTATGGTGAAGGTTATATGAGCATAAAAGGCATGAGCCATTGATAGTTAATCATTCAACAAGATCAACAATCCAAATGTGAATATAATGAAGCAAAGGAAAAATACAATATCCCACATGCATAAAAGAAATAAACTTCGATAAGTTTATAATGAAAGAATGAATTATCTTAGTTTGGATGTAAATGGAAGAGCCATGAAACTATGCGAAAGGTGCTAAATTTTAGGCCAAGGGACCTAGTTTATCAGAATGATAATTCTGAGTATTTAGCTTAGTTCATTCTAAGAAACTCCGACAAAACAAGCTCCAAATCAACAAGCACCATTGATCTACCATAGAAATAATGAATAAATATGAACTAATGATTGGATGGGAAGGACTCCAAATGGTTGTGATCCAAATTAGATGCCACGTTATGTCTACGTGAGTTCCATGACACCCAACACCCGTAAAAGGGGCCATGTGAAGGACATGTGAGAAAAATAAGTTGTAGTTAATAAATGTTACATCATATGCCACATGTCAGACATCATACAGTTCCACGTAAATACCAAGAGAGTGCCACGAAAGAAGGCAATTGTAACCTAGTGATTGGACCTTGTGTCAAAAGAAGTCTTGGACACGTACAAATGTGACATGAAGTGTGATGATGAAGGAAACTCAGAATTAACATGAATTATTGATCTAGTGGAGCCATAACGAAGAGATCTGGATATTTCATTGGAGTGGGATGGTTGGATTTAAGGCTCAGAGTTTTTAGCATGCAAATCAAGGTTGTGATGGAATATTCTTTGATACCCCTCTTATTGAAACCATGAAACTATACAAATCTTCTTAACATCGATTGATAATGTTTGATGGTATAAAAAAGGGAATATTCTTGGATGCTCTTGCCTTGGAGTGTTTGAACGTAAGACTGCATTGGGATTTTGACGAGAGACTCAAAATCAGTGTGAGTCATCTCATACAAAACATCAACTTCCATGTCAAAGCCATGAAATAGAAAAGGACAAGGCCACATATCAAAGCATCAAGTCAACATCGTGTAAAAACAAGAGTCGGTAGTTGTGATGACGTCAAAATGAGGTCAAATGCCAAGTCAATTGCATGTGTAGAAGAATGATTGATCCATGTGTCATCAAGAATAGAGTCGTAAATACCTTGGAAGGTTTGATCAGAGAAGATCCTGACTGTTGGTCATAGTTTTAAAAAAAATATCTATGTCATCCATCGGCGAATAATTGGTCGAAGTAGATTGGTTGACTACAGTGGAGGCACTCTGAAGAAGTAACTTCGAGGAGCAATCTGGACCGTCTGTCGGCATGAAAACAAGAAGTTGTGACAACTGTGGATCTTCGTGGGTCCCACCTAATAAATTTTATAAAAGGATTGAGGAACAGAAGATAAAGATCATGCAGGTTGAAGGAGTGATGAAAACAACATCATTGATTAGGATATTCAAGGATCGTTGGATCTGTTGTAGTGCGAGCCATCAAAGTGAATTTGATGAATAATTATGAGATGTTGGATGAAGTGGAAAGTGAATATCCACTATTCATTAGAGAGGATTTGTTTGGAGTGAGATGCATCACTAAAGTCCAATGATGTTATACCGAAAGGAAAACCGATGGTGAGGATCTATTATGAGTATTGAAAAATGACAACATGTGGCTTTCAATAGAACTGGTGGTCCTAAAGAACACGATAGAAGATTGACGATCATGAATTAATGAGGGATAAAAATGATGATTTCTATGCTTTGAGGTAGTGTTTTAGACTCCCTGTGTTCCCAATATGAAAGAGCCTAGATCGATGGATGAGATCAAATATTATCTATATCTAATGGTGGATGAGTGATGAGGTCCAAAGGGTATGATATACTGGTAGTCTAGACATTATGTATAATAGATCTGATGTTTATGATCCAATCAATAGATGATCGAACGATTGTTGTGCGTCGAGATGGTGTTGAGTTTTTCAGCACCTCGGTGGTCTTGATATGATAGAATAAATTGAAAGTTGTGATCAAATGAGGGACAGATCAGACAATTGTTGTACATTGATGTGATGAAGAGTGTATCGGTGCCCTAATCAACATGATTTTAAATCAATGGATAATAATGAATCCAGGATGAGATACGATGACTGTTGAGGGTCAAAATTGTGTTGTATGGTCTATGAGAAGATTGCATGAAATGAAAGTGTTAGGGAATTATTTTGAGGAAGTTGGAGCTGACCCCAAGGATTTCTTTTTGTGGACAAATAAATAAGTACAAGTTTTATAAAATAAAGTCCCCAAATCTGTTTTGGTGTGTGGGGTGAAGAAGTGAGGATCTAAGGTTCACAGTGGACATGTGGAAGCTATGAAGAATATTTGAGGTTTGAAAATACATAGGATGAAGCATGTTGGAGATGTCTTCTGAAGAAAACTATGAATTACAAATTTTCTCAAGGTGGAAAGGAGGATCAAGCAAGGGGATTAGTTTCTCCTACAAGTTGTTTCTTATGAACAATAATTTTGTGGGTTGGTTCCCATTGGATGAGTTTGTGCTCAACAAGGGGATTGGTGTCCCCTACAGGCTGGTTCCTACAAAGATTATTTCATATTAGTGTTTGTTGTAAGTTGGTGCTTACATTTTTTTATAAATAAATTTTTGTGGTTTTCTCCCACTTTGAGTTTCCACGGTAAATATCTTTGTATTGTGTATTGTATGATTTAACTCTTCATTATTGACCACTAATAAATAAAAAATTATTATTAAAAATAAAGTGTGTTAAAAAATATTGTGTAATAGTGATTCACCCCCTTCTAAGTATTCCAACGAGTTAGATCTTGGATTCTAATCCCAAGTAGAGAGGTAGAAGGGTTTTTCTTGTCTTTTGTATGCAGGAAGAAGGTTGTGGAGCTTGGAGATGGAGTTTCAAGACTGGAATAGCCATGAGATATGAAGGACAACCTCAAGAAAGGTAAGAAAATTTCACCACTCCTTAGGATAATCATGAATCTATGTGTTTGAATATATATCTATGAAAACCATAAGAAGTCTATCCTCCTTTCTATCTAGGATTACTAGGCTAATCCTAGGGAGATTTTGATGTGTATTCAATAAGATCCCTGTGAGACTTTGTCCCATAACAAAATTGGCGACTCTAGTGGGGAAGAGTTCTTCTCTAGTTTGAGTCTCTTGGCCAATCCTCCCCTCTATTTGATTGTGTCTGCTTGATATTTTTCTATTAATTGATACAGAGCCTAGATCCAATAGATATGAGAGATTTGATACAATATGGAATATCTGGAATGAATCCTTTGTTCTCAAAAAATAATTTTTTATAGGCCCTGGCTTGTTGCATCATCAAGGTCCCGCGAGGCCCTCGCTGGTTGTTAGGCTCGTGTCCTATGAGGATCTATAAAAACTGCATATTTGTAGTATAAAACCCAAAACCTTGAAGGTAGATCTATCCTCTAATTAATAGGGTTCTACTAGGATTTGGTCTTATCTGATTTGGTCTTTGTTTGAATGCTTGATTGTCACATAAGTTTCTTTTAGATGTTGTTTGAGTGCATTTGTGTGGAGTGATTTTCATTTCTTGGATAGGGTCTCTTTCTATATAATAATTTCAATAGGTTGGGCAGATAACCCAACAAATATAAGAATATATAGTAGTGTTTGTCTTTGGTTGTTTTACTTGTCCTTCTATAACCATTGTCTGTCATTACATCTACCCTCCTAGGTGAGTTTTGGGTGAGATCTTGCTAGTGACATTGATATGAGATGATTTAGACCCACTTCCAATTTTGTATAGCCCATCTACTTGTAGTGTCTTTCTGGTTTCCATTCTCATTGCGTTTTCTTTCATAGGTCAAGAATTGTTTACATTTCAATTGGAAAAAAATCACAAAAAGACAAAAAATATTTTTTGCATGCTCAATTTTCTTTTGAAGTACTAGTGAAAAAATGCATTAGGATCATTTTTTGGTTTTAGATATGAACTGATTGTTAGTTGATTGGTGTATGTGAGGTTGTACGTTTACATGTTTGCAAAGAAAAAAGGAAAAACTCTTTCTCCCTCCCATAGCTAGAGTTCATTGAAGTGAATGTTGCATTATCATCTTTGGATTGCTTGGTTGGGTCAAGAATCAAAACATCACTAAAGTTTCATTTTCTACCCTTGGACTTAAGAAAAAAGTATAAAAAGAAAGAGTAATCTAAAATCAATCAGACATTTTTCTTTTTATAGTGAACCAACATTAGTTAGGATTAGGGCCTTGGAATAAGATTGGAGAGTAAACTATCCAAGGCCAAAAAAATCAACTTAGGAGTCATTAAAGAGAATTAAAATCCATTATTGAAATCAAAGTGTTGGGAGCCTCTTCTAACATAGGATTTAAGCATGAGGTCACATCAAGGAAAGTAGGAAGATAACTTCTTTATGCTTGTTTTGGTTTTTGCGATACTGCTTCGATCGTTATGTATATGAGGGTTATATGGTTAACACCTTTGAAGCTTCAGGCTTAGTTACCCTTCCCTTACATGCAGTCAGAGTTATGACTATTTTCCCGACCATTGATTGTTAGGTGGTAGCCTTAGTGACCTTTCCTAGGGAGCCACATAGGTGACTACAGGTGGGATGTGCCTATAGTAGATGGGGAAGATTTTCATTCATGGTCTCAGTTCCGCCAAAGGTTACCCTCCTTAATAAAGGGTACTTGCATTGGTTGGGAGTGTTTCACATAATTCATCGTAACCTTTCCTCACACCTTCACTAGCCAATCTTGTGGGGACTTCATCTCCCCCATAAGGTTGGTTTTAGGAAGGCCCATGAGCCCATTGGATTGCCTTCTCTTAACCTATATTTGATTGGGGGTGTGCTCTTTGAGTCTAAGTATAGGTCTGTCTTAGGTTGAATTATGCTTATATTTTAACATAGTATATTCATTGTGGCTAAACTACCACACCGGTCTTGTCGACTACGAGGAATTGAACCCATTAAGGAAGAACAACCACCCATCAAGTGATTTCATATAGTTGACGATGAATTTGAAAGGATTGAAATTTGGTTCGAAGAGACTATTTTAGTAGAGGTAGAAGTGGTAGATGAACATATTCCACAAAATTTTAATCCTCCTTTAACTTATCCAGACACACCTCTAGTTTTCCAAGTGAGGGAAATATTTAGTGCACCTTTCTCTTTCTTTAGTCATCCTCCCACCATGTTAGGTATTAGTTTTTTCTCTAGTGTAGATATGTATACTAGCCCATCCCCAAGTGGGATAGGAAGACATTTCCTTGGGGGCATCCTAATGATGTCCATGTTACCACCCCTTAGCCCCATTGGTTTTCTTTCTCTTAACCTATATTTGATTGGGGGTGTGCTCTTTGAGTCTAAGTATATGTCAGCCTTAGGTTGAATTGTGTTTATATTTTAACATAGTATATTCACTATGGATGAACTACTGCACCGTTTTCGTCGACTACGAGGAATTAAACCCATTAAGGAATAACAACCACCCATCAAGCAATGTGATATAGTTGACGATGAATTTGAAGGGATTGAAATTTGGTTTGATGAGACTAGTTTAGTCGAGGTATAAGTGGTATATGAACATAATCCACATAATTTTAATCCTCCTTTGACTTATCTAGACACACCTCTAGTTTTCCAAGTGAGGGAAATATTTAGTGCACCTTTCTCTTTGTTTAGTCATCCTCCCACCATGTTAGATATTAGTGTTTCATCTAGTGTAGCTAAGTATACTATCCCATCCCTAAGTGGGATAGGGATACATTTCCTTGGGGGCATCTAGTGATGTCCATGTTACCACCCCTTAGCTCCATTGGACCTACACACCAGTACCATTTTCTAATAGTCCCTCAATCTGGGGGATGCCGACTGTGACATACTTTCCATCCATCAGTATACCTAGTGTTCCTATGTCCATCCCTTCTACATCACTAACCACTTCCAGAATATTTTCTAGTGGGGGACCAAGCTTTGGTTTCATCATGGGAAGTAGAGCTCCTTCCACCTTTTCCAATCCTATGAGTGGACCAACATAATCAGGTGTGTGTGTACCTTTTGGATGGAATATGTCTAATGGTTTTGGGGTTTTCTGATGCAGGAGCATCTGCAACATCCGCAATACATCATATGAACCAGTGCGAGGAGAAAGAGAACGTACAGCTGGACAAGCCAACAAACCTTTTTGATTTTGAATTTCACCTTGGTATTGTTGCGCCGCCGTTTTACTTAAGACATTCAAGGCTGAGCACATTTGTAATATAATGTAGATAAGGAGGCATTTAACAGTTTTAAATGCTGGTAGATAGGGTTAGTTGTAGATTAGACAGTTTCATCTTCCAGGAGGGAAAACGAATATAGGCACCCTCCTTGTGTAAATTGAATGATTATTCAGCATTAGCAAGAAGAAGAGCAGAGCAGAGAGCTTGTGAAGAGACTCCATGTACAGATTGAATTAATAGAAGAAAGACTGTGATTTCAATCCCATGGATGTGTTTGAGCTCTGTGTGTTGTTGATATTATGCCTTTGCATGTTTGCTTCTTTTTATGCTTATCTTCTATATGCTGCTTATGTGATTGCATATCAGGTTAGAAACCTGAGGGAATGAGTTTCAATTGTTTCTCTGCTTAAGCCAAGAGATTCCTGCATAGAGTGTAGTTGAATTCCTCCGCATAGAGTGCGTTGAGGAGGCTGAGCAGTTGAACTTTTGTTCTCTGTTTCCCAGGGTTATGTTAGATTATTCGAACTGTGCAGGTGAGTGCTGGTCGGATTGAAGTCTCGGAGAGAGTCTGAGTGGGCGAGGATTGGACTGTGTTAGTGGAAGGACACAGGTCTAACTGCCTTTAACGCTTTGAGAGCTATTGGCAGTTGAGCGTAGTAAGAACGCAAGGGGTCATCTGAAGGAGTCAGATAGGGAGACATAAGTTCAGGAGGGACAGTTCCTTGTAAACATCTCAGGAACAGACCTGAGAAAATACCTTTGTGTCGCTGTGGAGACAGACTCCAGGGGAGTCCATACAGGGTAAAGGTGGGGAAGTGGAGGAACTCTTAAGGGGGAAGAGCATCGACGACTTAGAGCCATCAAGGAGAAACTCGAAAACCCGAGGACCGTCCGATCGTGGAGGAGTTGCACGAGAGATAACCCGTATACACAGGTGTGGAGAGCAAGTACTTCGGACTTCGGGGTTTCGTCATTCGGGGTTCAATAGGACAAGAGTTTTACACCTCGTGAAATCTCGAGTCGCAATTCACCGAATCAAATCTGAGCCGTTGATCGGAGAAGGGACACGTGGCGCAGGATCCCTGTGGATCGGGTTTCGGCGTTCGACGTTCCCGGAGGCAAGGGTTCAATCCCTTTGAAATCGCAACCGGTGATTTCTCGAATCGATCGGAGCCGTTGATCGGAGGGAGGACACATGGTGGAAGATCTGGAAGAGTTGGGATTCGGGGTTTTGCGTGGTCTGTGACCTTGCGTATCAGGAGGCCCGAACTCCCAAACCGCGAAATCTCGATAGAACAAGAGGAAGACAGGTGTCAAGAAGTAGTCCTCCCCAGGAGATGTCGACACGTGGCATCGGAGAATCGGGGTTCGGGGTTTTGTGATGCAAGTGCATGGTGACCGGTAAAAATGCGATTCCATGATCCCCGATCACACGAGAAAAAAGGTGACGTGGCTGAAGTGGGGCCTCGGGGGGAAGGGGAGGATAGGTGTCAGCGGACGTCGGGGTTTGGGCGGTCGGGGAATTGGAGTTCTCGACGCCAAGGAGTTCTTGCATCGCGGATTTGCGATCCGCGAAATCCCGAAAGGGACGTGGCAGCGTGGGACCCGGAAATTAGTGGAAGACACGTGGAAGCATATCGGCACATCGGTGTTCGGGGTTTCGAAGGGTAAGTATCTCACTGCCTTTTATCCGCCAATTTCCCTATAGGAAAATCCCTGAGACCGAGAGCGTTGACTGTTGACTATTCGGAGTTCGAGTTTCGGAGGTTGGAGCTGTTAGTGAATTGTGTTCGCATGAATCGCGAACCCCTGAGTCGTGATATCCTGATTTCAGAGGGAGTTGTTGTGGGTGACTCGTGAGTCCCGAGGGAGTTGAAGAGCATTGAATCTTCGGGCCCGTGTGCGAAGAAGGTCCTGGTGGAGCGGCTCGCTCGGAGAGGGGCGGGTTGCGTCAGAGTGGTATCAGAGCCTGGATACTTTTGCTTCTGAAGCAGAGATAGGAGAGATATAATGTCGCCCAGGAGAGAAAGGCATTCGCTTGATCGTGAGGCAGGGATGCCCGAAGGAGGGGTAGGCAGGCAGGGAATCCAGAGATGGAGCGTCAAATACGAGATCTCAGGGCGAGACTCGAAGATATGGAGGCCACCCAGAGGCGTGGAGCGGGTGCAACAGAGGTCAACGATCCTGAGGTTGAAGAGGAAGCTGGACACAACCAAGAAGAGGTCGCCGCAGAAGATGCCTCGACAGAGAGGTTGATCAGAGCCATTTCGAGGATGAGCTCGAAGACGAAGATGGATATTCCCGTCTATGAGGGAAATCTAAATGTAGAGGAGCTGTTGGATTGGATCTGAGCACTCAACACCTACTTCAACTACGAAGACATCGAAGAGGACAAGAAGGTAAGGCATGTCGTCACGAAGTTGAAGGGACATGCAGCCTTATGGTGGGACGAGTTGCAGGCAGATAGACGTTCCAAAGGAAAACAGAAGATAAAAAGCTGGGATCGGATGATCGCCAAGATGAAGGCGAAGTTCATTCCGAGGGACTACCAGATCACTCTGTTCAGGTGCATGCAGAACCTGAGGCAGAAGTTAATGACGGTGAGGGAGTACACCGAAGAATTCTATAGGCTCAACATTCGAGCTGGTCATCGGGAGAGTGATGACGAAAAGGTGGCGAGATATCTGAATGGTCTCAGGTATGATATTCAGGACGAGTTGAGCATGGTTACCATCCGCACAGTTGAGGATGCGTACCATATGGCTCTAAAGGCCGAGGAGAAGCTGAACCACAAACAGGGACAGAGAGGGCGAGGCAGAAGCCAGCCTAGAGGCAAAGCAGTTGCCCAAGAAAGAACTCAAAATCCCAGGGAGTATTGGAAAAAGCCTCAGGGAAAGGCTGAAAGAGGTGGAACCTCGCAACAGAGGCAGCAAGTTGTTGAGCCGAAGAGACAACAAATAGATCAGCAAGGAGGATATGCTGACGCCAACACTTTTCCTTGTACCAGAGGAAGAGGAAGAGGCAGAGGAGGATTCATCACATGTTTCACGTGTGGTAAAGATGGTCATAAAGCCGTGGACTGTCCAGAGAGGAAGATGGACAGAGGAAAATCTCACATTGCTGAGGCGCAGAGGCGTGACGTGGAGGATGAAGACGCTGGAAGTGGGAAGTCACTGACAGTGCATAAAGTTCTCTTGAAACCCGAGAAGGAGATGGAGGACACAGCGCAAAGATGCCGACTGTTCCGGACGAATTGCAAAACCCAGGGCTGGAAATGAAAGGTTATAGTGGACAATGGGAGAACAGATAATCTCGTTTCGACTGAGATGGTGGAGAAACTAGAGCTGAAAACGAATAACCACCCGAGTCCATACAAGGTGACATGGCTGCAGAAAGGACACCAGGTATGTGTTACGAAACAATGCTTGGTAAATTTTAAAATGGGTGATTATAAGGATGAGATTTTATGTGATGTCATTCCCATGGATGTCTGTCATGTATTATTGGGAAGACCATGGCAGTATGATAGACATGTGGTTCATGATGGGAGAGTGAACACATACACCTTGGAGAAGGATGGGAAATCACATACACTGTTTCCGGGGAAGGATAAGGAAGTGAAGCCGGAAGTGAGTAGTACCATACTTCTCATGAGTGGGAAAGAACTTCTCACAGAGATGGAGAAGGATGAGGATCCACAGTTCTTTGTTGTCAGGAAACTGAAAATTGTCCTGACAAGCACAAGAGTGGATGACTTGCCAGAGGAGATTCAGGAACTGCTTGGAGAGTTCGCTGATATCATCGTGGACGAACTACCTCATTCGTTTCCACTGATGAGGAGTGTGAGTCATCACATTGACCTCATACCCGGAGCAAGTTTTCCCAATAAGGCAGCATACTGGTTGACACCTCAAGAGAACGAGGAAGTCAAAAGGCAGGTACAGGATCTGCAGGACAAGGGACTAGTGAGAGAGAGTCTGAGTCCATGTGTTGTTCCAACGGTACTGAGTCCGAAGAAGGATGGAGGCTGGAGGATGTGTACAGACTCCAGGGCAATAAATAAGATTACCATCAGGTACAGGTTTCCACTGCCACGAATGGATGACTTGATGGATT